>JAYESA010000002.1:70670940-70676766 GCA_036927795.1 Iris macrosiphon | reverse complement strand
ATTTTCCTGTATCTTGTTATGTCCCACTGAGGACCTGGTTCCCTTCCAGATCTAGACGAGACCTACTACCCCCGCGGTGTATGGTCCAGGACAGGAGACTAGGCATGCCACAGAGGAAGAACTAGAGGAGACACCATCAGAATCTACCTGATCCTAGAAGCTTGTTCACCTGGAGATGGAGCTATTTTCTTAGATAGACGATACTTTAGTCTATCTTATTTTTGGCACTATTATTATCTTTTGTAGTGGGTTTGTTCCCACAAGATGTGTACTATGACATTTTCAGACTCAGTATTATATATATTCAGTACTATTTTTTGTCATTTCTGTGGATGAGATAGATTTACCTGTATTTGACTTATAATATTTTAGGACAGCGTAGCACGTTCCTCTGGGTCCATTAAATTGGATTAAAACCCTTAGTGACGTGTCAGCTGGCCAATGCCACGTGGCCTAGTTCCATACATTTTTGGGACTGGGGCGTGACATGGTTTTAGTGGTGGCCCATGCAGGTCTAGATTATAGGTAGTGGTATGATGACATGCCCAGCAAGCATGCAATAGGATAGAATTACTAGGTCTCATCCACACTGACTTCATCAAAAAATTTGTATCCTGCTTGATTATCAATTATTAATTCCTTGTGCTTTTCTAATTATTCTATTTTTTTCAGAAATATGGACATACCCGGAGGACATGCGATTGATGGGGCTGACCAAGCAACAGACCCCTCGCCCGATGTCCAAGGAACCCCGTCCACCCCGAGAGACCAATCCCCTAGAAGGATGTTGGTCTACCCACCAACCCCGTACATCCACCAGAATCCTGCCCAGACAGGAACACCAGCCCAACATGAAGGGCAAACCTCCCAGGCCCCAACACCGCAGGCAGAGACACCACTGCCTCCACCTCCCGCCTTCCCTGCCCAGATGCTACAGCTTGAGGGACAAACTCAAATGTTCCAGTTCTTTCAAGCAATGTTACAAACTCAGTGGCAACAGACTGAAGCCCTGAGACAATCTCAGTGGCAACAGACTGAGGCCTTGAGACAGACATTGATGACGGCCTTGGAAAGAACCACTGCCCCGGCACCAGTACCTGTCCAACCAGTGGGCACAGTCCGAGGTTTCCGCCAGATGAGCCCGAGAACCTTTAAAGGCAGCGAAACCCCAGAGGAGATCTCAGACTGGATCTCTAATACAGAAATGCTGCTGGAAGGTTCGCAACTTACCCCCGACCTGTGGATGACCACCGTAAGAGCTCAACTCTTAGGCAATGCTCATCACTGGTGGGAATCTATAGAGCGTAGCATCGACAAAGATCAAACTTGGGAACAATTCTTGGAGTACTTCAATGCCAAGTACTTTCCTACAACAGTCCAAAATGCCCTATACTCCTAGTTCCTGCACCTGGAACAAGGGAACATGACTATTGACGCCTACGACGCGGAGTTCAGCAGACTTAGTCGATTCGGTACCATCTTGATACCGAATGAGCTGGAGAAGGCCAAAAGATTCCACCACGGCCTCACCTGCGAGCTCCAGAGGTATACGACAATGCAGTCAAGGATCTCCTACGAGCAGGTTCTTACAGAAGCGAGGGTGCAAGAAGCTATTGGTCGAGGAGCGAGATGCTCTAATCCAACCTTCCCGGCCAAAAACTAGCAAGGAGCAGGAGGCCCTATACGTCGTCCACAAAATCAGACGCAGCAGACAACAGGGCCCTACCAGAAGAAGGAGCTCCCGACTTGTCACTATTGTGGCAAGAATGGGCATTTTGCCAATGACTGCAGAAAGAAGAAAGGACTCTGCCTAGTATGTGGAGCTAGCCAACATATGGCTAGGGACTGCCCGCAACGTAGAAATGCAGCACCTCAGAACGGGCAGAAATCAGGAACACCAGCCCAAAAGATGCTACCCTCCACATCTGGAGGATATCAGAAGGGAGCACCCCTGGCCACTCAGGAGAGCCAGTTCAAAGCCAGACAGCAGTCCCGAAGGACAAAGGCATGGGCAAGCCTTTGCTTTAGCTGCAGTTGCCGAAGAACCCGAAGGAGAAACCATCACAGGTACCATTTTAGTTGCATCATTACCTGCAATCGTATTATTTGATTCTGGCGCTACCCTGTCATTCATATCTAGTAGTTTCGTAGCCCATGCACAAACTAGTCACTTCTCCACTACCCAAGTGCTGGAAAATTCTTACCGGAGGAGGTATTATTCCAGTTACCAATATTATTGAAACATACTCGATAGTCGTTTGTAGTAGAGAGCTAAGAGCGCGATTTTTGGTACTCCCAATGCCAAATTTCGACGTCGTCTTAGGCATGGACTGGTTAATCCAGAACAATACTATCCTAGACTGCCGAAAAGGTAGTGTCACCTTTAGATCACCAGGACACCCGGGAGTTCGAATACGTACGAGGTACCATCGAGCAAGGAGTAGGACAGACTCCTAGAACTTACATGGCGATGGAGATAGCACCCCCAGCAATCGTTGCAGAATTTGAAGACGTATTCCCGGAGGAATTGCCAGGCCTACCGCCTGACAGAGAAGTAGAGTTCACTATTGAGCTGATACCCGGAGCTGCACCGGTATCCTCAAATGTGTACCGACTGGCGAAGAAGGAGCTTGACGAGCTGAAGCTTCAACTGGAGGAACTACAAATCAAGGGATTTGTTCGTCCTAGTGCATCACCCTGGGGGAGCACCAGTGCTGTTTGTACCAAAGAAAGATGGAATATATCGGATGTGTATTGATTACAGAGCCCTCAACGCTTTGACAATAAAAAACAAGTACCCCTTGCCACGAATCGATGATCTGTTCGATCAACTGACGGGAGCTGTGGTATTCTCAAAAATAGACTTGAAATCAGGCTATCATCAGGTCAAGGTACGACGAGAAGATATTCCAAAGACAGCATTCAGGACTCGTTATGGTCATTACGAGTTCCTGGTGATGCCTTTTGGACTGACTAATGCACCAGCTGTATTCATGAACCTGATGAACAGAGTCTTCCACCAATATCTGGACCAGTTCGTGGTAGTCTTCATCGACGACATCTTGGTGTATTCAAAGAGCCACGAGGAGCATGAAAAGCACTTGAGACTGGTTTTAGAGACGCTAAGACGGGAGAGCCCTTTATGCTAAGATGAGCAAGTGTGAGTTCTTCCTTGATCGTGTCCACTTTCCTTGGACACGTTATCACAGAAGAAGGCATCTCGGTGGACCCAGCAAAGATCTCATCTGTGGAGACATGGCCAACCCCGACCAACGTCTCAGAGGTGAGAAGCTTTCTAGGACTTGCCGGATATTACCGGAGGTTCGTAGAAAACATTGCTAGAATCGCGGAGCCAATTACCCGACTTACCGCAAGGATCAGGAGTTCATCTGGTCTGAGGAATGCCAGACAGCTTTTGATGAGTTGAAGAAACATCTGACTACTGCCCCCATTTTGACTTTACCATTTGGATCCGGAGGTTTCGTAATCTATAGCGATGCATCCGGAAAATGATTGGGTTGTGTCTTAATGCAACATGGGAAGGTTGTAGCTTATGCCTCAAGACAACTGAGGACTCATGAGAAGAATTACCCCACTCACGACCTGGAGCTTGCCGCAGTCATTTTTGCCCTGAAGCTATGGAGATATTATCTATACGGCGAACGAGTGGAGATATTCACCGACCACAAGAGCCTGAAATATGTCTACACCCAGAAGGACTTGAACCTAAGACAAAGACGATGGCTCGAAGTGATGACGGATTTCGAGATTGATCTATTAATACCATCCCGGGAAGGCAAATGTGGTAGCTGATGCACTAAGCAGAAGACCCTCGGCATTCTTTATGATCACCCAACCAGGTCTATTGAGAGATCTAAAAAAGTTGGGAATAGAGGTCATTATGCCAAGAATTGACGGCTAATTGTCAAACTACCAGCTGCAATCAATATTGGTCGAAAGAATCAAGGCTGCACTGCCAACAGATGCAAGATTTCAGAGGCTTCGACAAAGAACAGAGGCTGGAATCCAGACAGGATGTCGCATACACGAAGATGGGACTCTAAGATATGGTGATCGTCTTTATGTTCAAAATGGAGAACTTCGTGAGGAGCTGATGTCAGAAGCTCACAGCTCAACCTACTCTATACATCCAGGTGGCACAAAGATGTACAGAGATCTACGACAATACTACTGGTGGCATGGAATGAAGCGAGAGATAGCACGCTTTGTGGCAAAGTGTCTGGTGTGTCAGCAAGTCAAGGTTGAGCATCAGAGATCTGTCGGTCTATTTCAACCCCTCCCAATACCCGAGTGGAAATGGGAACACATTACGATGGACTTTGTTACGGGCTTCCCAAGAAGTCCCCAGTGGTCGTAATACTGTATGGGTGATCGTAGACAGACTCACAAAGGCTGCTCATTTCTTACCCTTTAGAGTCGGACAATCTACCGAAGTCTTGGCAGACATGTACATGAAGGAGATAGTGCGTCTGCACGGAGTATCAGTCAGCATAGTGTCTGACAGAGATACGAGGTTTATATCTTACTTTTGGCAAAGTATGCACGAAAGTCTTGGTACCCGCCTCAAGTTCAGCACCTCGTACCACCCGCAGACGGATGGCCAATCAGAGCACACTATTCAGACCTTGGAGGATATGCTGAGAGCTCGTATGCTTGATTTCAGTGGATCATAGGAAGATCATTTACACCTAGTGGAATTTTCTTACAATAATAGCTATCAAGCGAGTATCCAAATGGCTCCCTTTGAAGCTTTGTATTGCAGGAAATATCGTTCCCCAGTATGTTGGAGCGATGTTGGCGAAAGACAGATCTTGGGACCATAATTGGTTGTTCGTACGGTGGAGAAAGTAAAGAAGATACAAGGACACCTACGAGCTGCACAAGACAGACAGAAGCACTGGGCCAACGTACATCGACGACCTCTAGAGTTCCAAGTGGGAGAGCATCTGTTCTTGAAGATCTCGCCTACCCGAGGTACTGTCAGATTTGGAGGAAGAGGAAAACTGAGTCCAAGGTACATTGGACCCTTCGATGTATTAGAACGCATCGGAGAAGTTGCCTACAAGCTAGCCCTACCTCAGACCTTGGAAGGAGTGCATGACGTCTTCCACGTATCTCAGCTGAGGAGGTACATTCTAGACCCGAGTCATGTACTGGGACCATTCAGAGATCACCGTCGGCCCAAGCCTATCGTACCAGGAGGAACCTGTAGAGATCCTAGATCGTAGCGAGAAGGTGTTTCGAGGCCAGACTATCCCTCTAGTTCATGTTGCATGGAGACATCATGCACCAGGTTGAATCAACCTGGGAACGAGAAGAGGATATTCGACAGCATTTCCCCCATCTATTTGCAAACCAGGGTATGTCCTAATATTTCAAATAAATCTTTCATTCTCATATATGTCTGTTTTTATTTCGAGGACGAAATATTTTAAAGAGGGTAGATTATAAACTCCCTCGACCAGATTTCAGTAATTTAGGATTATTTTTAGCTAATTAGAATTATTGCAACTTTTTAAAATTTATTTTTGTTTACATATCCTATTGATTGTGCACATGTCCCTCACATAATTATTTAGGATATTACACTAGCTGTTATTCCCAAACAAAATTCACATACCTGCCCTAGACATGTTAGACTATTTTCCAGAAATTTTGTGCAACTCTCAGATGCTTTATTTTGAGCCTCGTTTGAGACGCACAAATATCGTTACAAAAATCCGTATTTATTTCCTATTTTATTTTCTGCTCTTTACCCATCTCTGTACACCTAGGATTTGAGGCCCAACCTGCACCAGTTTTGCC
>JAYESA010000002.1:70598440-70668440 GCA_036927795.1 Iris macrosiphon | reverse complement strand
AATATATGTATCTATATATATCTATCTATATACTATTATTATACATAAATATATATGTATATATAAATAATCTATATATATATATATATATATATATATATATATATATATATATATATATATATATATATATATATATATATATATATATATATATATATATATATATATATATATGTACCCTATATATATATATATTGTCTTATATGTATATATTTACATATGTACATATATACTTTGATATTATACCCATGATATTTACAAGCCCTGTAATGTCTTAAACAGAAAACATCTCCAGCACAGCCAGTGACCCCCTGTCACAAGAACCCTCAAACTTGACTGTGAGATCAGGTTTTCAAAACAATCAGGGAGTAGGCAAGTATACCTTGCCAAGTTACTGTTTAAATTCAAAATGCTGTTATATGCTATTTTTTCTAAAATTCCATATAACTGTGAGTACCTGAGATTGCCTCGGGTACAAGTCAACAAATACGTTGACACGTAGTGTAATTAAACTTAGTCTTTTACAGACTTACCAAAAACTGTGAGGGTATCCTAATATTCTCCTAGACCCTGTCACGGGAATACGCAACATGGTTGCAATACATATTGGGATGCGAGCTGCGTATTTGATTAGCTACAAGTACGTATGACGTGCATCACGGCTTAGCATAAAATTAGGAAAACTCATAAATAATTACGACTTGGCATTAGTTACATTGGGCGGGAAAGATAACTAGTAGTCGTATGGGACACCCCCTCCTTGTATGTTATACCTTCGTTCCATGCTCCTCGAAGATGGACGATTGCAGAGTGCCCATGCGTCTGGGGGCATATGACACATATACTAGCCAGTCAACACGATTGGTGAATTAAGTCAGCATATGTCTGGCCTACACTTTCCTATGCGTACTACGAGGTCTTTACTTGCATTCACTTAGTTGGTTAGCACCCTGTATTTATTTATTCAGTATTTTCATACTTGGCATGTTATTTTCCTGTATCTTGTTATGTCCCACTGAGGACCTGGTTCCCTTCCAGATCTAGACGAGACCTACTACCCCACGGTATATGGTCCAGGACAGGAGACTAGGCATGCCACAGAGGAAGAACTAGAGGAGACACCATCAGAATCTACCTGATCCTAGAAGTTTGTTCACTTGGAGATGGAGCTGTTTTCTTAGATAGACGATACTTTAGTCTATCTTATTTTTAGCACTATTATTATCTTTTGTAGTAGGTTTGTTCCCACAAGATGTGTACTATGACATTTTCAGACTCAGCATTATATATATTCAGCACTATTTCCTGTCATTTCTGTGGATGAGATAGATTTACCTGTATTTGACTTATAATATTTTAGGACAGCGTAGCACGTTCCTCTGGGTCCATTAAATTGGATTAAAACCCTTAGTGACGTGTCAGCTGGCCAATGCCACGTGGCATAGTTCCATACATTTTTGGGACTGGAGCGTGACATATGTGGAACATATTACTTGATTTAAAACTAAGGATAATCATAAAATTATAATCTAAATGAACAACTCAAACTATCAAATTCTAACTACCAAGCACAGAATTTTAAAATTCAAGATTACAACTATAATCCTAGCAACTATATATCCTTAACATAAAAAAAATCACTTGGCCTACAATCAGAACGGTTAGGTGGCACGAATTGAAAGATGAAGGAAAAATTTTAGTCGCCGCACAAATAGCGAGCGTTAAGGTTTCGGAGGAACAAGATATAAAATTAAATAGAGAGACTCTTTATAATATCATAGTTTCCTAAGGGGAAGTGGTATGTTAGTCGCTATGTTCGAGGTATAATCAAGAAAAATATTTTATTCATCCATCTTGGTTTCCTAAGGTAATGTTCTGCTAATATCAAGACAAGGAGCTAAATTTAAAGTTCTCTAATACTATATCACTATGAAAGTTAGGTTTAGTCCTAATATTCAACCTTGGATTTCTATTGGTTCCTCAATGCTAGGGTCAAACGATATGGTCAAATTTCTAACTAACTCTAGTAGTGTCTATACTACTCTCAAGTCCTTCATAAATATATCAAGGGATAGTGGTCAATTAATCTACAAGTAAGGGATGCTAGAGTTCATTAGGTATTCTAAACTTAGTAATGTGCCAATATTTTAGTGGTATTCTTAGTAGGAATGTTACCCTAATTATCATCCTAACTACAAGTAGTTTTTAGTTAAGATTTTTGGATTTGTATCTATCTTTTCTTTTTCTTTTCATTTTTTTTCTTTTTTTTCTTTTCTTTAACATTATTATTATTATTATTATTATTATTATTACTATTTTTATTATTATTATTATTATTATTATTATTATTATTATTATTATTATTATTATTATTTATTAACATATATTCAAATATATAAATGAGAAAAAATCCAAAAATAATATTTGCACATCAAATAAATTCTAAAAATTATTTTGTAAAGCTTTAATAAAATACTACACCCAAAATAATTTATAAAATCTTTATAATTAATAATTAGATATTTATTTAGTTATAATAAATTAAGTAATTATATTATTTAATTAACTAAGTAATTAACTAAATGTTTACCCACAAAATAGGCTTATAGTAAATAATATAAAATCTTACAAAAGGGAATGTACCTAATTTGGCACGGGAAATTATGGGCTACTAATTATAGAAAACTTAGAATTAGAAAATAACCACAATTAAATTATATATATAATATCTAAATATTTAATAATTAATCTATGGTCGTTACACTAATGTCATACTAACACCAAGGGATTGAATTTTTGTTCCACGAAAAGATCCTACAGGTAGTGTCTCCTGTGTAGGCTACTTCCTATGAAGAAAGATACAGATTTTGGAGCCATCCTATATTATTAATGTCCAAACCACGGTAAAGTTTCCTAATGAAAGTATTGGATTTTAATTGATTTGAAAAATAATCTAAAACAAATACAAGAATTATAAAATACACATAAAATACCTATTTTTGGGTGAGGGGTTTATACCTAGTCCCGTGTATTCTGGCACTGGGGCGGGACATAGTTTTTGTGGTGGCCCATGCAGATCTCAGAGCATATCGTTAAGTTACGTTTCTGTACTGAACGAGCCTGCAATTTAGGATTATTGTTGAATAAAATTTCAATCCATAACCGATTTTAAAACTTTCTTTGTACTTGATTATCGCCCTTGGACTTCAAAATTGTGTTCGTTCCTTTTCCATCAATATTATTATCGTTATTTCTCATCTTCCTTTATTTCGGAGAGACGAATGCTTATGCTTGATGGTTCCCTCCAGAAGAAGATCGTAGTCCAGACGAAAGAAGGCATGATTAATGTAATATTTTGTGAGAAGATTGTTGCCCTTAGTAGGGTAGGTCGATATGTTCTTTTTAGGTTCTAGAATTAGTGTAGATTGTTAGTAAGAGAATTGGGCCTAGTAGTATATTCCTGAACTGATAAAACCCTACCCTTACTTAAGATAGCAGTAATTTGGGAAGTATTGGAAGCTAGAAAGATTGTTGATCCTAACCCTCTAGAATGATTTATAGAAATATATAGCTAGATGCTAGAAATTAGTTGTAGCCCATGATAGCGATACCAGGAACGGTATTATGAACTTGAGAAGATGAAATTTTAGGCTCTCACCTGGAAGATGATTATCTGATACCAGAAATTCTAGCATGTTCTTGGGTGATACCATTATTATAATTATACTATGGTGACTCGGAGTAATAAATAACAGAAAGAAGAAAATTGAGGAATACAATTTTAGGTATTTTTTTTGAGGAGAAGAGTATTTATACATTAAGGGAAAGAAAATACAAAAAAGAAATTTTTAAGGAGGATTAGTGTTTGTAAATAGAACGAAAGAATTTATATTGAGGTTAAGTCTAGACTATGACATTGTTCTAGGCATGGAATGGTTGAGCCAATACCATGCGACGTTAGATTGCCGACGTGGATGCGTTATATTTAGACTACCAGATCACCCTGAGTTTGAGTTTCTTCGGGGAGCCCGAGAGCATGGTGTCCAACCTACCTTAGCAACACACATTGCAGAAGGTGAACCGGTGTACCCCCGTATTATATCAGTGTTTGAGGATGTGTTTCCTGAGGATCTTCTAGGCCTGCCACCTGACGGAAAGATAGAGTCTACTATAGAGTTGACTCCCAGAGCCGAGCCAGTTACTTCCTTCGTCTACAGACTAGCACCAAAAGAGTTGGTTGATTTGAAGGTCTAGGTAGATGATCTCTTAGACAAGGGTTTCATTAGGGCTAGTATTTCTTCATGTGGAGCACCCATCTTATTTGTGTCGAAGAAGGATGGGACAATACGTTTGTGTATCGATTACAGGGTGCTAAATGCTGTAACGATAAAGA
This sequence comes from Iris macrosiphon, assembly GCA_036927795.1. NCBI lineage: Eukaryota > Viridiplantae > Streptophyta > Magnoliopsida > Asparagales > Iridaceae > Iris > Iris macrosiphon. The sequence continues at coordinate 70,664,044 of JAYESA010000002.1, read as the reverse complement.
ATAAGTACCCTTTGCCGCACATCAATGATTTATTTGATCAGCTGAGCGGTGCATGTATATTCTCGAAGAACGATCTTAGATTCGGCTATCATCAGATCAAGGTGAGAAAGGAGGATATTCCGAAGATAGCTTTTTGGATAAAGTATGGGCACTATAAGTTTTTAATTATGCCGTTTGGTTTAACCAAAATGCCAGCAGTATTTATGAGCCTGATGAACAAGGTTTTCTAATAGTACTTGGATAAGTTTGTGGTAGTATTTATCAACGATATCTTGGTATATTCCAAGTGCCAAGAGGAGCACAAAGAGCATCTCAGGATCGTGTTGGAGACGCTGAGGCAGGAGAGGCTGTATGCCAAGCTCAGCAAGTACGAGTTCTGCTTGGATAGGGTACCATTCCTGGGTCACATAATCATTGGAGATGGACTATCAGTTGACCTAGAGAAGATCGTCGCAGTGGAGACGTGACCTACCCCTACATCAGTTACGGAGGTTAGGAGTTTTCTCGGATTTGCCGAATATTATCGGAGGTTCGTGGAAAACTCTCGAGGATCGCTGAGCCTATGACGCGGTTGACGCGTAAAGACGAGGAGTTTATCTGGACTGAGGAGTGTCAGACGACTTTCGATGAGCTAAAGAAGCGTCTAATAATAGCATCGATCTTGATACTTCCTTCTAAATCTGGAGGATTTATGGTGTATAGTGATACGTCTGGGAGTGGATTAGGATGTGTACTGATGCAGCACGGCAAGGTGATAGCTTACGCTTCAAGATAGCTGAGGGTTCATAAAAAGAACTATCCGATATATGATCTAGAGCTAGCTGCGGTAATATTTGCACTAAAGCTATGGCGATACTACCTTTATGGAGAGCGGGTTGAGATTTACACAGATCACAAAAGTCTGAAGTATGTTTACACTCAAAAGGAGCTCAACATGAGACAGAGGCGTTGGCTAGAGTTGATGACAGACTATGATATTGAGTTACAGTATCACCCTGGCAAGACAAATATTGTAGCAGATGCCTTAAGCAGGAAGTCCATGGCATACTTTTTGATGATGTAGTGACATTTGTTAGAGGATATTCAGAAGCTCGGGATAGAAGTTGTATTGCCAGGCATGGATGGACAGATGGCCAGTCTAGAGGTTCAGTCTACATTGGTTGAGAGGATCATGGCAGCCTTGCCTACAGATACGAGATTTCAGCGACTGCGAGAGAGGAAAGAGGCCGGCATGCAGACGGGACTCCGGATTCACGAAGACGGAACGTTAAGGTATGGAGATTGCCTATATGTTCTGAGTGGCGAGCTACGCCAGGAGTTGATGACCGAGGCCCATAGCTCGATTTATTCTATTTATCCCGGGGGTACGAAGATATATCAAGATTTGAGATAACATTACCGGTGTAATGGGATGAAGAGAAAGATTGTGAGATTCGTGGCAAGATGTTTGGTCGGTCAGCAAGATAAGGCCGAACATCAGAGGACTGCAGGACTATTGCAGCCACTTTCCATTCCTGAGTGGAAATGGGAGCACATTACCATGGACTTCGTCACAAAATTTCTGAGAAACCATAACGGAAAGGATGCAGTCCGGGTTATCGTGGACCGACTCACCAAGTCGACGTATTTTTTATCCTTTAGAGTTGGACAGTCCACGGAGATATTGGCTGACATGTACATGAGGTAGATAGTATGACTACATGGAATACCTGTCAATATTATTTCGGATCATGATTCCAGATTTATGTCAAAATTCTGGTAGAGTATACAGGAGAGTCTAGGAACTTGTCTCAAGTTTAGTACTGCATATCATCCATAGACTGATGGTCAGTCAGAGCGTACGATTCAGATACTAGAGGATATGTTGAGAGCGTGCATGATCGACTTTAGAGGATCTTGGAGGGACCATCTACACTTGGTGGAATTCTCCTACAACAACATCTACCAAGCAAGCATACAGATGACACCTTATGAGGTACTGTATGGCAGAAAGTATAGGTTACCGGTATATTGGAGTGACGTGGGTGAGCGTCAGATACTTGGTCCAGAGTTGGTGACACAGACTGTAGAGTAAGTAAAGCAGATTCAGAGTCACCTGCGTACAGCACAAGACAGGCAGAAGCATTGGACAGATGTGCACCATAGACCTTTAGAATTCAAGAAAGATGGTCACGTGTTTTTAAAGATATCGCCTACTAGTGGTACCATCAGATTTGGGGACAGAGGCAAGCTGAGTCCGAGGTACATCGGACTTTTTGACATCTTAGAGCGTGTTGGCGAAGTAGCTTATCGTCTTGCATTGCCTCCGTCATTAGAAGGCATGCACGACATATTTTACGTATTGTAGTTGAGAAGATACGTGGCAGACCCTAGCCATGTGCTCGATCATTCAGAGATTACAGTCGGGACCAGTTTATCATATGTGGAGCAGCTAGTAGGGATACTCGATCGCAGTAAGAAGATTTTGAGGGGACAGACTATTTGACTGGTCAGGGTTGCATGGAAGCATCATTCGCCGGACGAGTCTACCTGGGAGCACAAAAATTACATTCGACAGTATTTCCCTCAATTATTTGAGGACCGACGTACGAATTTACGTACTATATTTCGATTATCTGTTAATTTTTAATTCTTGTAACTCTTATTCGTGCTTTACTTTTAATTTCGGGGACAAAATTCTTCTAAGATGGGAAGGATGTAAACCCCCTCAAAATATTTTAGGTAGACTGGATATGATGAGAATTTTGATTTAGTTTTAGGTTATCTTAAGGATTAGAAATTAGGGTTGTTTAGACTGGTTCTTTAATTTAAACTCTTGGTGCACCTTACCATTGCTACAATAATTGGAGCACAACAATGGCCTTTACTTTCCAACAAATCTTTGCACTTTTGACCTGACAAGCCAACCTAGGCACTGGATATTTCTGTCACTCACAAATACACTCCCTTGTGCTCTATTTTAATTACATAACTTTTCAGTCACAAAAATTAATTCTTTAATCCTATGTCTTGTACATATGTCGTTGCCATCGATTTGGGGACACAAACTCAACCCGTTTTGCCTAACTAATTAAAGGGTCCAAGACTGATACCAAGCCTATACAGTCCATTATCTTTGTGTCACTCCCAATTGAGACTCCATGTACTCCTATTTAATTTAAGAGCACATATGACACTTTATTTAATTAAATTGGGGACACCAACTTAACCTAAGCCCAACTTAACCCAACACCCATTCATGAGGCTCATACAAAACACCCAACACCCTCTCATCCTATAAAATACCAAACATAACTTTCTACATCAAATCCTTACCCTTTTTTCTTCATGTGTAAACACCCAAATGTTAAGGGACTTAAATGTAAAAATGGTGCTAGGTGTCACCCTCCTATTGGTGCAAACCAATGAAGAAACCCCCCTCCCCAACCTCATATGATCGGTCACCTCACATTCTCTCTCCCCTTGTATTGTACTATTCCTTCATAAAGCATCCTAACCTTTTATTCAAATTTTCTCCCATCATAACTACACACTCCCTCTATATTAACACACACAATTCCCCCTATGTGGCCGGCCCTAATCACTAGAAAAACCTAGATATTTCTACCACCCTCTCTCTCCTTCCCTCCCTTCACACTTCAGCCGAGTCCCTCTACCTCTTCCTCCTTCTTCTTCTTTATTATTCTTCTTATCCTTCTTCACACTTATACCATCACCGGACCACCACCCCCTCCGGCCAATATCACCCTCGACTATCACCATTGTGGCCCTATTCCACACCAGCCCCATGACAAATCTTTCCCGCCCTTGTGCACATATGTCGACCTTGTCCAGCCTGAAGCTCGTCCCCGACCATGGGTCTCCTCGCCTTGGTGCTATTGTACCAGTCACGTTCTATGCCGAGCACCACCATGCGCTGAAGTTTCGGCTCACCTCAACCGTGCATCACGTCGACCGGTATACGACGGCTCCAGCAAGCCTCATCGAGCGGCTTCAAATCGATGCCATCACCACGACTCTAACTTCACCGACCGCAGCCGCTGCCACCTTCTCCAACCCGCTGCCACCACAACCCACAGCACCACCATCGACATCCACTTGCACCACCACCAGAGCCGAGTACCGACACCGCAGCCAACACCATCACCCGCTCCAACTCAACCGAGCTCCTTCTCCATTGACGTCGAAGTCCGACATAGGAAGCTTCATTTCGAGGTCCTCTACATCACGGGTTACAACGGATCCCATTTCCTCCGACGAGACTGATCGGAGGTCAGCTGAAGATACCTTATTCCACTCGTTGACAAAAGAAACTTCTCCTCGGCACGTCGGATCTGAACTCGTCCGACTTCCTATCTAACTCTGTGAGTTCCATCCCTTTTTTTGTATACATTTTGTTCTCCTTTCCTTCACCATGCTTTAGCAATGTTGTGTCATATATATTCTGGTTGAGTCCTTGGGTTATAGTGTTCATACTGTTATATTAGAAGATTGGGTTTAGATCTGGATAATTCAATTTATTCTATTGTTGTTGTCAGAGTGTGTATGGATCATGCAGTATTTTTGTTTCGTAGAAGAAGGGAATGTTAAGGGAATACTAGTGTGTAGTATGTCCAGAGTTGTTGAAGCATTGATACTTAGCCGAATGAAATGTCGAGGAATACCAACGAGCGTTAACTAATATACAACATCAGTAATAGACAACTGACGATTGATAATGAACTGTGCATGTGCTTTCTTTTGTAAATAGGTAAGTGATGGCTAGAATGGTATGTGGTATTTTCTTCGTAACTATATTACTAAGGTTGTGCCCTCATAAATGGAAATGATGAGAAAGGAAACTAAAAATATTGTGTGGTTAAATCAGATGAAGCTTGTGGAAAGGCCTAGCTAAATATTTATATGTTGTATGTCAGATAGTTTGGAAGAGAAATAAGTGTGCAAATGGCAAATTTAGATGGTGAGTTGGGACTACAACTTGCATGTCCTGTGTTAACGTGAGTGATGATAGGAGGCTTGAAATATTGTATATATATTATGAATAAGGTTTTAGTTTGGTATGGTCGAGGATGAATACTATACATAGATGACTAAAATCACTCTTGATGAATATTAGGGTTTGAAGATATTATTAGAGGACGTTAGGCTATTTGATGATTCATATTTGATGCAAATTTTTTTAGTCAACTTGGGTCAACCCTCTAGTTAGTACCTTAGACGTGAGTTATGTAACTAAGACAGAAACCTATGCTATTCATGATGTCATCTCTTATTTTATATAGTTTTGAGCTAGATTATTAATTAATTTTATATATCATCTCTAGGTACTTTGGGATCCTCAGACATGGACGTTGTACCGGAGCCCCGCCTTCAGCATCCGGATCCAGGCAAGTGTACCTTGCCATTCTGTATCTCAGTTCCAGACTCACTGTTTATTCTATCTATACATTGTGTGCACTTTGGATCAAAATTGATACTTAGCGTCTGGGTCATATCTGGGTGCAGACGTTTGTTGGTAACGTCTAGTACCGATTGTTAGATGTTTCTCGATACCTTGATGTATCTACTTGGTTACATCGGAACCCTAGGACACATTCAGACACTGTTATCATGCCAGACTTCCTGATAGTGTCAGCACGACCAAAATCTGTGATGACTTTAGGATCATGATTGTTGATAGTTACTTTAGTATGACGAGACTGTTAGATAGAGGTTCAGGTTCAGCGAGCAGCAGTTGCGTCTCATTGACCGCATTGGGAGAGGAAGACAGTTACAAGACGCTTGGGCTACTTTGTATGCTATATATATATATATATATATATATATATATGTATATGTATATATATATATGTATATATATATATATATATTTCTTATTTATGTAAAGATCATGTATCCGGAGTCTACTATAACCCGTGTAACTCTGTGCTCGAAGCTACGATACACACCGTGTGTCTCTGTGCCTCGGAGCTATGGTTTTATATTTGGAAAGCCCACGTGTCGAACATTGTCTTCAAAGTTGCGTCTCACTTAGGTGGTTATTCTAGATTACACCGGCGTATCACATGTTTTCTTTCTGTTTTACTTTGGCATACTATTTTTTACTTTGTTACGTCCCTCTGAGGACCTGGTTCCCTGCCAGATTATAGGGTCAATTGCTGACGGGAGGCTGGAGCTGCGGAGTAGTATTATATCGTTATGCATGTATTGTTACTCGATATTTGTATCACTATTTTATTGTTCAGCTATTATGATCTTTGCTTATTTTTTGCTAGTATAGTCCAGTATTTGTAGACTCATATTATTTTCTTCGAGTCTATTCAGATGAGTGTAGTGTGGGGTACACACCATGTTACATATTGTCTCTTCTTTATTACATATCCCTGTAGATTGAGACATAGATAGGTATACCATGTTATTTAGATAGTGGCCCTCATTTACAACTTGTATGTATTCAGAGTCGGATTGGAGTTCCCTTGGTACGTAGCTGGCCATTGCCATGTGGCCTAGTCCCATGTATCCTGGGACTGGGGCGTGATATGTTGTCAGGCTACCTATGTGTCCACAATTGGATATGATTTGGGGGATTTTCCTTTGACACGGGTGCCACACACATGTAAATTTGTGCCATAATACTTGGAATGGCTTGCTAGCACTTAGAATAGGTTCTAATTGCTATTCATAACTGGTGGCTAGAATTTGGGAGATTTTGGATAGATTTGGGGTGCGTATCATAAGCGTATCATAGGGTGCACCCTAAGTGTTTGTTGAAGTGACAAATTAGTCATTTTGGCTTTGTTTTCAGTTTTACACTTGTATATATATTTATATACTCATTAGAGATAGGTATACATATTTTTTAAGTGTTTATATATATATATATATACATGTGTTATGTTGTGTGTGTAGGTGTACTGTATAAACTATGTGTGGGTGTCCAGTTTTAGACATGTGTTGTGTAGTGTGTGTAGGTGTACTGTGTGAACTATGTGTGGGTGTCCAGTTTTAGAGTAGCAGTAGCAAGTAGCTTGGATGTATGGGGGGTGAATAATTTGTTTGTGTTCTGATTTGAACCACAACAGTAGGATTTAAAAGTGGGTTCAGTCTTGTATTTTCTTAACATCCAGCCAACTTAGCATTGTTGCAAGCAAAGCAACAGTAGCAGCCATGAGGGGATCGGGTCTGTCCCAAGTCTGAAGGGAATGTAACAGCAACATTAGTAGCAGTGATGGCATGTAGATCATGTTCTGTCTCAGGTGAAGACATTATGACAATAGTCCATCTTAGCAACAAGAACAGGAGCAGTAAGCAGATGCACACTTGCCATATGCTGGAAGCAGCACCATTAGCAGTAGGACTGCTAGAGGGAACAGAGCAGCAGTTGCAACATAGCAACTTAGGAGGGATGCAGTTTATTGATGTTCATTATATAGCCATAGTCTCCTCATTATATGATGTCAGTGTGGTTGTGGCCATGTAATGTGGATACTTGGATGTTGGGATCAAGTTATGAGGTTGTAGCAGACATGTTGCAGTATGTTGGATTTTACTTGCTATTTGCGTAGCTGGGATTGTTAAGTTGGAATGTAGTCAGTTCCTTCATATATGCCATAAAGTAGTGTGAGTTCATACTGAGGCGTTGCACCGTACGGAACATGACACGGGTTGGAGTAAAATCAGGTTGCATGCATAGACGAGGAAGGCTATCAAGTAGTCATTCCGAATTAGGATATGGATGGAAAGGAAGGTACTCGGGATATACAGATCACCGAGGCAGTCTCTAATCAGGGAGCTGCGTAAAGAAGAAAAGATCTGAGTATAGTCCTTGGCAAAGATTGATCCGAGAGTTGTCCTCAGCTAGGATTGGAAGTGGGGGGGAGTAGTTGCATAGTCACGGACAACTGGTTGCGCACCAGGTAGAGAGTGTCCTCGACACGATTGCTGAGACATCCGAATCGTATCGGCCCGGGAGGACAGTGCCAGTGTAGTCCTGGCAAAACGCTAGCTGATGACTAGCGGGCGAGAGCGAGACATCCAGCAAGGCTTGCTACCGACCTGGATGGGCGTCGACTCGTTAGACGGTTTGGAGGCCCAGCAAGGCTAGCAACCGAGCTGGGAAGACGGCCGTCCATCGTAGATTATGTCCAATATGGCTAGCAGAGCCAGTGACCTTCATATAGATAAGTCATGTTTGCATAGCGGCTATCCGCATTAAATAAAGGAGAAACTGGAAGGAGTGCGTTTGCACGATATTTTGCATAAGTAGAATGGATGCACAGTATCACATATAGTTCTAGTAAAAATGGGTCTTGTGAGACAGAGGCACGGCATAACACTTGGGTTTCATAGTTGCTTCTTGTTATTCCGTAGTTCATTGTTTATATTGCTGCATATAACAGGGAAAGACCGAATGGTAAGAAAGGGTAAGGTGAACTCAATTGTTCATTATTTTGACCCTTTTGAGCTGACACGAAGATTACTTTCTTTATATTGCTATGTAACTGATCCTAAGGCAAAAAAATAGAAAGACAACGAAATCAGTCGGTGCACATAACTAATGAATGTGCTTGTTTTATGGCTGTGGGCGAAAGGCCTCCCCACCAGTGCATTTAATGTACTGATACCCAACCTGTCTGTATGCAGGGTGCAGGGGGAACTCGTACGGATTCGGAGATCGCTTAACGCAATGGGGCGCCGGACCGTACTTGGTGTCTTGGAGCGTGGCGCACGGACCCGGAGCTCGCATATATGAGATATAATGTATGAGAACATCATCATCCAGATTGTTTGTATTGGTTCTGAGCCTAAGGGCATGTTCTTTGTAAGAGAGAGAGAGAGAGCATGAGCGAATTATAATCCTGGCCTAGCACCGCTTGTAATCTTTACTTCATATCAATAAAGAGCTTAATTTGGATTCAATACTTGTGTTCATTTTATGTTTCCGCTATGTCGACTCTGTGAACTAGTTATCAACGGGCGTTTCGGTATTTGCCTTGTGCGGGCGCAACCCCAGGCTCGCGCGGCATCGCGTCCTGATGGAAACGTACGTCCCGCGGGAGCGCTGGCGCGGTGATTCGTGCCTAGCAGGGACAGCCGATTCCGGCGGGAGATCGGGGCGTGACATATTGGTATCAGAGTACGGCTTTACGTCCTTGAAATTTGTTTCGATTATCTCAGTTTTGAACTTGTGTATTGAAGAAGTGGTAGATGCTCTCTCTCGATGCTTCGATGGATGTTCCATACAATAAGTCTATATATTTTCGAAAAGTGCATGTAAAATATACGATTGCTTGAACGGGATTATGATGCGTGGGCTTTTGTCCCAACCTGGGAAAGACATTGTGATATTAGGCTCGTGTTATAACCGGTAAGTTATATGTCTATATGAAAACACCAAGCGAGTTGAGTGCGAGACGGAATATCGTTCAGACAGTGGCCTATTCACATAGCCTTTTGGCCAAGTTGTGTTGAGTATCGTGCACCAAGACCCTTGGTGCTAGCAAGTTGCAGCGAGATTTAGGTATTGTTCGGATAAGAATAAAGTTTGACTTAAGAGGGAAATCGATAAAGACGTTATTGGAGCCGCTAAGGCGACTAATGAGAATCGCGTATGGAATTTTCAGATATAGTTGGATGGTTATTCATAGCGATAAGTTATGATTTACAGTATAGTCTGTATGGAGGACTATGAATAGAGGTGTATATGAGTCTAAGATCGCTAAGGTGACAAATAGGGATTGTGTTGGAGTTCTAAGGAACGAATTGGGAATACGAGTGAAGGATGCGAGCGCGATTCAGGAGTTATTAGGATGACTCGATTCCTGAGTGGTGTATGCGATAAGTCCCCTGTTCGATTATGCGGATTATGGATATAATAAGTTATATAGATTTATGGAGTGTGACTCGAACCCTGAGTGGTGTACTGGTCGGCTTAGAAATGCTCGAACAAAGTCGTGGATTCGGAGAGTTAAACGGGTCTAGCGACAAGCAACGAGATTGGGTAAGCCTTAGAATAAATAAACAATGCCTAGCAAGTAAGCGAACTCGGAGAAAGCATGCAATAATTGGTTCGAACTAGTTAAAATGAGTTGAATAAGGGATAAAGCATGCATCGAATAGGAATTCAGGAAAAATTAAAATTGATTACATGGTCGGGAAAACTTAAAGGATCGTACGAGCAATTTTGAGTTGAAACAAGCGAATTAAAAACTTGAGTTGAGATAGAATAATCAGGTATGCGATCGGAGTAACTGCAATTGGAAATAATGGCACGAACGAATGATAGTGTGCATAAAAAATTTGGATTTGAGGAGGATATCGCTCGATAGAGTTTAATTTGAGTACGGAGGCGATGATTTCAGGTGTGGAAGATTTTAGACCATAACAATGGTTGGAAGATAAGTATGGATTGATGCAAGTTAGTAAAAATCGTGATTTTGATGAATTGAGATAAGTGGTAACAAAATTGGCTTAGAGTTTGGAAGAGCGACCCTGAAATCAAGTTCGGAAAGATAATATTCAAAATTTGTCCCAGCGAGAACGATTATTCTGCGGGAGCACCAGCATGGTGATTTCACGTACGTCAGGGATAATCGAACTCAAAGGGAACATGTTCGAGGATTATTCCAAACGAACTAGATGAATGGAACGTATCAAATGGGATAGATTGGGTTTGGGATTTGAACTTAGTTGTTTGAGGAGTGCTAGAACATTAAGTTGGACGGTTTGGTTAAGCGAACTTGGATGGCGGTAAGAACGGTTTTAGAAGAACATGGCTTGGTGGATCAATGTATAACTTAGGATAAAATAAAAGGCAACGATAAGGTGTCTGTTCGTTCGATGATAACCATAACGATTGACCTTCTTGTCTTGTACGAGTATAACTTCTTGCTCGCACATGCGTCACTTCCAGATTAGGAAAATTATTCCGCGGGAGCGTTGGCGTAGGGATATCACGTCAGACGGGGATGATTGAACTTGCGGAAGACCGAAACGTGATAAATTGAAGGATCATTTTGACTTGTGGTTCGATACGAAAAGACAATTTTCAAAATTTAAGCGAATCAAAAGATTTTTGGTGAGGAGTTAGTTTAGAAACATGAAGTAAGAGATGTTGGACGGTTTTATGAACGGATACGTAGATTGTGTTGGACGACTTAGAAATTATAATATACATCGATGATTTATAATAGAATTGTGGCTTAGTGATACAAGCGTAGAAAAGTATGGATTGGTGAATTCTATCAGATGTGATGATAGAGATAGTGTGTGCGAATCGATGGGTTAGACCTGCAACATGGGCATATCATGGGTTCGGTTGAACGAACGTGTTGGTGTGTTAGGATGATCTGTGCTCGATGTTAGAAATCTGAGTGAAACGAGCGTGGGTAGAATACCCGTGTAAAGGAACAATGGTTTGACCTTAGGGTGTTTGGGGCGAGCATTGTGCAACGCGGTTGCATAATGAGTCATAAATTTGAACTGTATCTATGACTTTGCGAGCTGACCTAGTGGCTAGGCAGACGACCCTATGCCTTGAGTTAGACTGGAGTGGCTGACTTCAGAGTATCATTCGGGAAAAATAATAGAACTAGGGCAACGAGACTTAGAGTTAGGATTTGGAATTGGGAATATATACTAGTGACATTCGCGTTGAAACAAATACAATACGAGATAGGACTCGGGTATTAATTAAATTGGTTGGATAGATTATGCGACAGTAAAGGATAAGACGGTATTGGAGAATTATCGGACAGAACTCTCACGATTGAATTGGTGATATTGAAGATAAGTTGGCATGATGAGTTGGATTGTTGCTTAGATGATGTGCGTGGCTACTAGTAATGCTAAACTTAAAATTGGGTGAGATTGGAGTAGACGATAACTAAATCGAACTAGAGTTCGGTCATACGTATAGCAGAATGATCCGCGTTTCGAAAGATTTTCATGAGTAGCTTGTCAGACTTAGCTGTCACTAAGCTTGGTTGAAATACACATATTTGGGGGACGCCTTGAATATGGGTGCGATCCAGACTTAGCGATATGCATAACTCGGATGCAGCTGCAAAGAAAAATATTCGGATTTGCATGGATGAGTTTGGCAACTGAAATAGGTTAGCCTCAACCTAAACTATCATAAAGGAAAGATTGTATCGTTCCCCGTGCTACCGAGATTGTTCTCCGCTAAGGCGCAGTACGAGATTCACTTTGGAATGCAATAGTTGTACAAAGGGATCATTCGGATAAAATGATTAAGCACTTGTGCGATAGTACGAGTTGCGCTCAGGAAGTCTCGAGGACGAGACTTGTTCTGAGTGGTGTATAATGTAACGACCCACTCCGCTCAACCCGGAGGGCCGATTCAAATGGCACAAGTATAGCTATTCAACCCGCCTTGCTCAGCGAGATGGCTCGTTCGATTGCAAAGGCATTCATGCTGGGATCTTCAATGGAGTTAGACTTAGGCTACCAGAGGCGCGTTCGGAGTCTCGCTCGACCGATGCGATACATCGCTAAGGTGGGTGGCCCCGGTGAACCTGTAATCCCCCTGATTTTCAAAAATTGATAAATTTGGATTTTCTGAAATTTTCTGGAATTTTTCGGGATTTTATTGTAATTAAATTCAAGTGTTTTAATTATTAAAGGATTTTTAAATGTTAATAAATAATACTAAAATATTAAGTAAATAATATTTTATGGTATAAAATTAAAAACCGAGCATGGGATATTTTTTCGGAAATTTATTGGATCCCGGATGAATTTCTAAATCTATAAAAAAACCATTGATTTATTTTTTAAAACTAATTAATATAATAAACCGGGTTTATTTATTAAACCAAATTCCTTATTGGGTCGGATCCGGGTTCAATCCAGACCCGACCCAATAACCCGAACCCGACCCGCCTTCAATTATTGGATCGGGCCGGATCCGTAGACCCGACCCGACCCTGTGGACCCGTGAACCCGATAACACATCCCTCCCAACCCGACGACCCTGGCGATTCTTCTCCGGTGAGCGGCCGCGCCGTTCCGGCTTCCTGAACCCGTCGCCGCCGCCCGCTCGCCTTCCAACGTCCGCCGCTCGCCTTTTCGGCTGCCTCCTCCTCTTCCTCTCCCTCCACCGGCCACCCCGTCGACTTCCTTCCCCTCTCTATATAAACCCTAGTCGACTGCCCCTACGCCGTGTTCCGCCCCTCTCCCAGAGCTTCGTCCAGCCCCGCCCTCGTTCCAGCCTCCCCTCTCTCCCCTCGGCCTGCGCGACCCTCGCCGTCCCCGCCTGAGACCAGCCCGCAGAACCGTATCCAGAACCCTGACACCGACTCCGGCGCTTCCCGCCGCCCCAGAGCCAGATCCGCCACGCCCAGCCTCCCGTCGGACCACTGACAACCCGGCGCCGCCTCCGCCCGCACCCCAGACCGACTCCGGTGACACCTAGACACAGAAGCCCCAAATTGGATACGAACACAACCTTAGACGCAGTGGACACAGTGTCGCGTGTCGGACACGAGTTGGATACGAGGAATTCACTTATTTTCGACTCTGTTCAGGTACTCGTAATTTCCTCCTCGTAGCTCTGTTTCTCGTTCCGTCAATTACGTTGTGAAGCCTGTATGACCCTCTCGGTGTCCGGACAAACCGCTCGGGGCATCGCGTCCTGTGGTGATCGCACATCGCGATCCAAAGACAGGAAAACCAACGACCTGTTTCACCCCAGAACTGAGTACGCCCCGCCAAACGGGACGACTTGGTCGCATGCGATCTTTACAGATACGTGCGCGTCATTGATACGGACGTGCGGGATTTCGCAGAAGCTGATTCGGATGTGCGTGCACACCGGAATCAGTGCGTATCCGCGGACACCGCCCTGTATCCGACTTTTCTGAATCTTGCTGTAACTTAGTGTATACACGTCGAATCGAGACAAAACTTGCGCCATCAGACTCGTAGCAATACGCTGGTCCTGTGAGCCAAGTTTGGTTCAATTCTGAGAACGTTGACAAAATCGTGTGTCGTGGGCCCCACAGGCTCCACTTGACGGGCGATTTTGAGAACGGCTCATCGGAATCCAAATCTGGAAGTTCCGTTGGGTTCGTATCATCGTTCCTGACCTGTTGACACTAAGTTGGACTGTTTTTGAGACCTTTGACCCTGACGCATTTTTCGGTGCAAAGCGGCCCACATTTGGACCCCGCCTTGACCCAAAAATGATGTTTTTGCCCTTGTCTCCAAATTGGACTCAAGGACAGGCGATCCTAGCTGATTAATATTTTCTGGATCTGATGGTGATGTTTGTTTCAGCAACCGGAGTATTGCCTAGAAATCCAGCTATTGCCAGAGCTACAATTGGAGCTGAAAACCCAGGCAAGTGTACCTTGCCATAAATGTAGTTTAATGATTCTTTTTCTCCAGATTTATTTCCTGTGACTGTTGTACATGCTCAAACCTAGGGCCGTGTGACTTGCTTAGCGTCCGATCATAGTCGGGTGCCAACACCGTACGCGGGGTTGTGCAACGTCACCTAGAAATGGTTAACGTGACATTTACATTCTCGTACTTGACATATCAAGTATATTATACCCAGGACACCTGACACAGATCATGAAACAGAATCTTCCTGAAATATTCAAGGTGATTCTGTATAGGATACAGGTTTATGACATAGACATGATATTCCTAGATGTTATATTCATAGACATAGTATGACTCACTGCATTAGATATGATTTTACGTGACATGGACATGAGGCATCGTGGACATGAGACGTAAGATTACATTTGGGTGGAGAGAGACACACAGGCTACAGGCTGATTATATATATAAATCCATAGTAAACACATAGTAAAATTCATAGTATACTCCGCTACCGGCTCTCCGACACAGAGCTTGTAGTGGTATCAGCCTAAGTTCTAGTGATGCTCTCAACTTGCATTTCACATAGAAGGTTATATAGTTGACCCTATTGTTCTCTTATTTACTTTACTGTATTTATTTTGGCTTGTGTTTTCTGTACCTTGCTATGTCCCCTGAGGACCTGGATCCGGATTATGTCCCCAGGATTAGCAGACGAGGTTTATCCAGAGGTCTACGGAACAGGTGCTCTTCACGGAACCGTACCAGTACCTGAGGATGAGGTGATTGCTGAGGACTTCTCATGAACAACTGCTTCACCATGTTCAGTCTTTATGGCAGATAGACTTTCCTTGCTGTTTTATTTAAACTCTTTTATTTCTGTTTTTGAGAACAATTGTAACAGACTAAATATCGGGTTGTTCCCCGATTTTATTTACTTTGATTAGTTGTTGTTATTATTTCTTTTGCTGATGTTGCTATCTTATATCTGTGGATGAGAATAGTAAACCCTGACTAATATAATACAGCTTAAGTACACTCCGATGGATCCATTAAATTGGGTTTGTCCATCGGTGTGTGCTGCTGGCCATTATCGCGCGTCCAGTCCCTCGTTATTTTGGGACTGGGGCGTGACATGGTTTTTATGGTGGCCCATGCAGGTCTACGACTAAATTGTTCGGTTTCAACTTAGGGACCGAACAGGCCTGCAATAAGAATAGGATAAGTTTTAGGATCTCATCCCTTGCTTGCAAACGTTTTTTGATATCTGTATCGTATTCGAACTAATTTTTGACTTGCATCTTGCCTTGATTTCTGTGCGCCTCTTATAGTTTATTGTTGATGCAGAGTAATAGATTCACGAGAAAATGACGGAACTCCAGCAAGAACACCAATAGGTACTGAAGCCACCTACGGAGAAGATGAAGTGACGCTATTGAGTGGAGATCCCTCTACTCACCGAAGCAGTCAAGCAGATCCACAATCTTCTAGATTTTGGCGTGATGATATTTCACCTCCGCCCCAGTTCACTCCTCAGATGCCTGTCTTTCCACCAGGCCAAGCAATGGACGGACAGCAGATGTTCCAGATGTTCTACGCAATGATGCAAGCCCAGCAACAAGTTCAACACGAGGCTCAGCGTCGTGAAGCTGACTACTTGAGGAACGGTCTAGTAAATGCACTGGAGCAGGCCAACCTACCAGCTAGACGGCAACCGACAGGCTCTATCACAGACTTCCGCCAGCTGAAGCCCCGTACCTTTTCGAGCAAAGAAGGACCAACCGAAGTTCATGAGTGGCTCACCAACATACAACACCAATTGAAAGCAGCTGAACTTCCAAGAGAACGTTGGATGACCGCGTTTAGAATGCAGTTGACGGACAATGCTCATCATTGGTGGCTATCTGAAGAGACCAGGCTCGGACCAGACCGAGTCACTTGGGAAGAGTTCTCCAGACTCTTCCAAGAGATGTACATACCGGCTATCGCTCGATCAGAACTTCGGGACAAGTTCAATCGTCTCACACAGAGCAGTATGACAGTAGAGGAGTACAACGCAGAATTCATTCGTCTAAGTCGTTTTGCCCCTACTTTGATTCCGACGGAAGAAGAGAAGGCCGAGAAGTTTTTCGACGGACTCAACATCGAGTTACAGAAACTGATTGGATCCGTCGCACCAACTTCGTACTCGGACGTCCTTGCTGCAGCTCGACGCATGGAGCGCGTCACCAGGAGAGAAACCAGTCTAAAGCGGCCTACCCCATCAGCAACATCCAAAGCACCACAATAAGAAGCTGCAAAGAGGCCTCATATACACCAGCCACCCAGAGCCTCTCCGCAGATATTACCTACATGTCAATACTGTGGCAAGGTAGGCCATACTGAGAAGGACTGCAGACGCAAGTTGGGATTATGCTTGATTTGTGGGACCAATCAACACTTAGCCAAGGACTGTCCTTATCATCGAGGAGGAGCACCAA
Source organism: Iris macrosiphon (assembly GCA_036927795.1). Classification (NCBI taxonomy): domain Eukaryota; kingdom Viridiplantae; phylum Streptophyta; class Magnoliopsida; order Asparagales; family Iridaceae; genus Iris; species Iris macrosiphon. The sequence goes on along the minus strand of JAYESA010000002.1, from coordinate 70,647,215 downwards.
GAGCAAACCAACAAGCTCTACCAGCACCAGGAGGGTATCAACCGAGGCCACCATTGGCACCACAAGCAACACTCTTCCAACAAGCCCAGCAGCAGCAGAGAAATCCACCACAAGGACGCGGACAAGCCTTCGCGATGACCTTGGAAGACGCGCAGAACCATGGCGTAGCTAATGCGAGTAAGTTTTTATAGTTTTTCCGTTTCTAGTATTGCTATCGTTTGTGCCTGCTGGTTCGTGACCCCAGACTTAACCGGATAATCTTAACTTGTTAATAATAGATAATCTAGTGATCACCTAGTAATTTTAAACTTGCTGATTTAGTGATAACCTGATAAATTTTTAAAGGGTAAAATTGGTTTTCTAAAACTGTAATTTTCTAAATTTCCTACATTCAGGAAGTTTTAAATGCTTAGGGAAATAATTTTTCCTAAGTGCTCCTTGATTTTAATGTGCTTCGAACAATGGTTGCAACCGTGTCATCTCTGTTGACCGGTTATTCTTTGATTGCGAGGACGCAATCCTCTTAAGGGGGGTAGATTGTAATCCCCCTGATTTTCAAAAATTGATAAATTTGGATTTTGTGAAATTTTCTGGAATTTTCCGGGATTTTATTGTAATTAAATTCAAGTGTTTTAATTATTAAAGGATTTTTAAATGTTAATAAATAATACTAAAATATTAAGAAAATAATATTTTATGGTATAGAATTAAAAACCGAGCATGGGGTATTTTTCCAGGAATTTATTGGATCCCGGATGAATTTCTAAAGCTATAAAAAAACCATTGATTTATTTTTAAAACTAATTAATATAATAAACCGGGTTTATTTATTAAACCAAATTCCTTATTGGGTCAGATCCGGGTTCAATCCAGACCAGACCCAATAACCCGAACCCGACCCGCCTTCAATTATTGGATCGGGCCGGATCCGTAGACCCGACCCGACCCTGTGGACCCGTGAACCCGATAACACATCCCTCCCAACCCGACGACCCTGGCGATTCTTCTCCGGTGAGCGGCCACGCCGTTCCGGCTTCCTGAACCCGTCGTCGCCGCCCGCTCGCCTTCCAACGTCCGCCGCTCACCTCTCCGGCCGCCTCCTCCTTTTTCTCTCCCTCCACCGGCCACCCCGTCGACTTCCTTTCCCTCTCTATATAAACCCTAGTCGACTGCCCCTACGCCGTGTTCCGCCCCTCTCCCAGAGCTCCGTCCAGCCCCACCCTCGTTCCAGCCTCCCCTCTCTCCCCTCGGCCTGCGCGACCCTCGCCGTCCCCGCCTGAGACCAGCCCGCAGAACCGTGTCCAGAACCCTGACACCGACTCCGGCGCTTCCCGCCGCCCCAGAGCCAGATCCGCCACGCCCAGCCTCCCGTCGGACCACTGACAACCCGGCGCCGCCTCCGCCCGCACCCCAGACCGACTCCGGTGACACCTAGACACAGAAGCCCCAAATTGGACACGGACACAACCCTAGACGCAGTGGACACAGTGTCGCGTGTCGGACACGAGTTGGATACGAGAAATTCACTGATTTTCGACTCTGTTCAGGTACTCGTAATTTCCTCCTCGTAGCTCTGTTTCTCGTTTCGTCAATTACGTTGTGAAGCTTGTATGACCCTCTTGGTGCCCGGACAAACCGCTCGGGGCATCGCGTCCTGTGGTGATCGCACATCGCGATCCAAAGACAGGAAAACCAACGACCTATTTCACCCTGAAACTGAGTACGCCCCGCCAAACGGGACGACTTGGTCGCATGCGATCTTTACAGATATGTGCGCATCGTTGATACGGACGTACGGGATTTCGCAGAAGCTGATTCGGATGTGCGTGCACACCGAAATCAGTGCGTATCCGCGGACACCGCCCCGTATCCGACTTTTCTGAATCTTGCTGTAACTTAGTGTATACACGTCGAATCGAGACAAAACTTGCGCCATCGGACTCGTAGCAATACGCTGGTCCTGTGAGCCAAGTTTGGTTCGATTCTGAGAACGTTGACAAAATCGTGTGTCGTGGGCCCCACAGGCTCCACTTGACGGGCGATTTTAAGAACGGCTCATCGAAATCCAAATCTGGAAGTTCCGTTGGGTTCGTATCATCGTTCCTGACCTGTTGACACTAAGTTGGACTGTTTTTGAGACCTTTGACCCTGACGCATTTTTCGGTGCAAAGCGGCCCACATTTGGACCCGCCTTGACCCGAAAATGACGTTTTTGCCCTTGTCTCCAAATTGGACTCAAGGACAGGCGATCCTAGCTGATTAATATTTTCTGGATCTGATGGTGATGTTTGTTTCAGCAATCGGAGTACTGCCTAGAAATCCAGCTATTGCCAGAGCTACAATTGGAGCTGAAAACCCAGGCAAGTGTACCTTGCCATAAATTCAGTTTAATGATTCTTTTTCTCCAGATTTATTTCCTGTGACTGTTGTACATGCTCAAACCTAGGGCCGTGTGACTTGCTTAGCGTCCGATCATAGTCGGGTGCCAACACCGTACGCGGGGTTGTGCAACGTCACCTAGAAATGGTTAACGTGACATTTACATTTTCGTACTTGACATATCAAGTATATTATACCCAGGACACCTGACACAGATCATGAAACAGAATCTTCCTAAAATATTCAAGGTGATTCTGTATAGGATACAGGTTTATGACATAGACATGATATTCCTAGATGTTATATTCATAGACATAGTATGACTCACTGCATTAGATATGATTTTACGTGACATGGACATGAGGTATCGTGGACATGAGACGTAAGATTACATTTGGGTGGGGAGAGACACATAGGCTACAGGCTGATTATATATATAAATCCATAGTAAACACATAGTAAAATTCATAGTATACTCCGCTACCGGCTCTCCGACACAGAGCTTGTAGTGGTATCAGCCTAAGTTCTAGTGATGCTCTCAACTTGCATTTCACATAGAAGGTTATATAGTTGACCCTATTGTTCTCTTATTTACTTTACTGCATTTATTTTGGCTTGTGTTTTCTGTACCTTGCTATGTCCCCTGAGGACCTGGATCCGGATTATGTCCCCAGGATTAGCAGACGAGGTTTATCCAGAGGTCTACGGAACAGGTGCTCTTCACGGAACCGTACCAGTACCTGAGGATGAGGTGATTGCTGAGGACTTCTCATGAACAACTGCTTCACCATGTTCAGTCTTTATGGCAGATAGACTTTCCTTGCTGTTTTATTTAAACTCTTTTATTTCTGTTTTTGAGAACAATTATAACAGACTAAATATCGGGTTGTTCCCCGATTTTATTTACTTTGATTAGTTGTTGTTATTATTTCTTTTGCTGATATTGCTATCTTATATCTGTGGATGAGAATAGTAAACCCTGACTAATATAATATAGCTTAAGTACACTCCGATGGATCCATTAAATTGGGTTTGTCCATCGGTGTGTGCTGCTGGCCATTATCGCGCGTCCAGTCCCTCGTTATTTTGGGACTGGGGCATGACATGGTTTTTGTGGTGGCCCATGCAGGTCTACGACTAAATTGTTCGGTTTCAACTTAGGGACCGAACAGGCCTGCAATAAGAATTGGATAAGTTTTAGTATCTCATCCACTTGCTTGCAAACATTTTTTGATATCTGTATCGTATTCGAACTAATTTTTGACTTGCATCTTACCTTGATTCCTGTGCGCCTCTTATAGTTTATTGTTGATGCAGAGTAATGGATTCACGAGAAAATGACGAAACTCCAGCAAGAACACCAATAGGTACTGAAGCCACCTATGGAGAAGATGAAGTGACGCTATTGAGTGGAGATCCATCTACTCACCGAAGTAGTCAAGCAGATCCGCAATCTTCTAGATTTCGGCGTGATAATATTCCACCTCCGCCCCAGTTCACTCCTCAGATGCCTGTCTTTCCACCAGGTCAAGCAATGGACGGACAACAGATATTCCAGATGTTCTACGCAATGATGCAAGCCCAGCAACAAGTTCAACACGAGGCTCAGAGTCGCGAAGCTGACTACTTGTGGAACAGTCTAGTAAATGCACTGGAGCAGGCCAACCTACCAGCTAGACGGCAACCGACAGGCTCTATCACAGACTTCCGCCAGCTGAAGCCCCGTACCTTTTCGGGCAAAGAAGGACCAACCGAAGTTCATGAGTGGCTCACCAACATACAACACCAATTGGAAGCAGCTGAACTTCCAATAGAACGTTGGATGACCGCTGTTAGAATACAGTTGACGGACAATGCTCATCATTGGTGGCTATCTGAAGAGACCAGGCTCGGACCAGACCGAGTCACTTGGGAAGAGTTCTCCAGACTCTTCCAAGAGATGTACATACCGGCTATCGCTCGATCAGAACTTCGGGACAAGTTCAATCGTCGCACACAGAGCAGCATGACAGTAGAGGAGTACAACACAGAATTCATTCGTCTAAGTCGTTTCGCCCCTACTTTGATTCCGACGAAAGAAGAGAAGGCCGAGAAATTTTTCGACGGACTCAACATCGAGTTACATAAACTGATTGGATCTATCGCACCAACTTCGTACTCGGACGTCCTTGCTGCAGCTCGACGCATGGAGCGCGTCACCAGGAGAGAAACCAGTCTAAAGCGGCCTACCCCATCAGCAACATCCAAAGCACCACAAGAAGAAGCTGCAAAGAGGCCTCATATACACCAGCCACCCAGAGCCTCTCCGCAGATATTACCTACATGTCAATACTGTGGCAAGGTAAGCCATACTGAGAAGGACTGCAGACGCAAGTTGGGATTATGCTTGATTTGCGGGACCAATCAACACTTAGCCAAGGACTATCCTTATCATCGAGGAGGAGCACCAAGAGCAAACCAACAAGCTCTACCAGCACCAGGAGGGTATCAACCGAGGCCACCATTGGCACCACAAGCAACACTCTTCCAACAAGCCCAGCAGCAGCAGAGAAATCCACCACAAGGACACGGACAAGCCTTCGCGATGACCTTGGAAGACGCGCAGAACCATGGCGTAGCTAATGCGAGTAAGTTTTTATAGTTTTTCCGTTTCTAGTATTGCTATCGTTTATGCCTGCTGGTTCGTGACCCCAGACTTAACCGGATAATCTTAACTTGTTAATAATAGATAATCTAGTGATCACATAGTAATTTTAAACTTGCTGATTTAGTGATAACCTGATAAATTTTTAAAGGGTAAAATTGGTTTTCTAAAACTGTAATTTTCTAAATTTCCTACATTCAGGAAGTTTTAAATGCTTAGGAAAATAATTTTTCCTAAGTGCTCCTTGATTTTAATGTGCTTCGAACAATGGTTGCAACCGTGTCATCTCTGTTGACCGGTTATTCTTTGATTACGAGGATGCAATCCTCTTAAGGGAGGTAGATTGTAATCCCCCTGATTTTCAAAAATTGATAAATTTGGATTTTGTGAAATTTTCTGGAATTTTCCGAGATTTTATTGTAATTAAATTCAAGTGTTTTAATTATTAAAGGATTTTTAAATGTTAATAAATAATACTAAAATATTAAGAAAATAATATTTTATGGTATAGAATTAAAAACCGAGCATGGGGTATTTTTCCGGGAATTTATTGGATCCCGGATGAATTTCTAAAGCTATAAAAAAACCATTAATTTATTTTTAAAACTAATTAATATAATAAACCGGGTTTATTTATTAAACCAAATTCTTTATTGGGTCAGATCCGGGTTCAATCCAGACCCGACCCAATAACCCGAACCCGACCCGCCTTCAATTATTGGATCAGGCCGGATCCGTAGACCCGACCCGACCCTGTGGACCCGTGAACCCGATAACACATCCCTCCCAACCCGACGACCCTGGCGATTCTTCTCCGGTGAGCGGCCGCGCCGTTCTGGCTTCCTGAACCCGTCGTCGCCGCCCGCTCACCTTCCAACGTCCGCCGCTCGCCTTTCCGGCCGCCTCCTCCTCTTCCTCTCCCTCCACCGGCCACCCCGTCGACTTCCTTTCCCTCTCTATATAAACCCTAGTCGACTGCCCCTACGCCGTGTTCCGCCCCTCTCCCAGAGCTTCGTCCAGCCCCGCCCTCGTTCCAGCCTCCCCTCTCTCCCCTCGGCCTGCGCGACCCTCGCCGTCCCATCCTGAGACCAGCCCGCAGAACCGTGTCCAGAACCCTGACACCGACTCCGGCGCTTCCCGCCGCCCCAAAGCCAGATCCGCCACGCCCAGCCTCCCGTCGGACCACTGACAACCCGGCGCCGCCTCCGCCCGCACCCCAAACCGACTCCCGTGACACCTAGACACAGAAGCCCCAAATTGGACACGGACACAACCCTAGACGCAGTAGACACAGTGTCGCGTGTCGGACACGAGTTGGATACGAGGAATTCACTGATTTTCGACTCTGTTCAGGTACTCATAATTTTCTCCTCGTAGCTCTGTTTCTCGTTCCGTCAATTACGTTGTGAAGCCTGTATGACCCTCTCGGTGCCCGGACAAACCGCTCGGGGCATCGTGTCCTGTGGTGATCGCACATCGCGATCCAAAGATAGGAAAACCAACGACCTGTTTCACCCCGGAACTGAGTACGCCCCGCCAAACGGGATGACTTGGTCGCATGCGGTCTTTACAGATACGTGCGCATCGTTGATACGGACGTGCAGGATTTTGCAGAAGCTGATTCGGATGTGCGTGCACACCGGAATCAGTGCGTATCCGCGGACACCGCCCCGTATCTGACTTTTCTGAATCTTGCTGTAACTTAGTGTATATACGTCGAATCGAGACGAAACTTGCGCCATCGGACTCGTAGCAATACGCTGGTCCTGTGAGCCAAGTTTGGTTCGATTCTGAGAACGTTGACAAAATCGTGTGTCGTGGGCCCCACAGGCTCCACTTGACGGGCGATTTTGAGAACGGTTCATCGGAATCCAAATCTGGAAGTTTCGTTGGGTTCGTATCATCGTTCCTGACCTGTTGATACTAAGTTGGACTATTTTTGAGACCTTTGACCCTGACACATTTTTTGGTGCAAAGCGGCCCACATTTGGACCCGCCTTGACCCAAAAATGACGTTTTTGCCCTTGTCTCCAAATTGGACTCAAGGACAGGCGATCCTAGCTGATTAATATTTTCTGGATCTGATGGTGATGTTTATTTCAGCAACCGGAGTACTGCCTAGAAATCCAGCTATTGCCAGAGCTACAATTGGAGCTGAAAACCCAGGCAAGTGTACCTTGCCATAAATTCAGTTTAATGATTCTTTTTCTCCAGATTTATTTCCTGTGACTGTTGTACATGCTCAAACCTAGGGTCGTGTGACTTGCTTAGCGTCCGATCATAGTCGGGTGCCAACACCGTACGCGGGGTTGTGCAACGTCACCTAGAAATGGTTAACGTGACATTTACATTCTCGTACTTGACATATCAAGTATATTATACCCAGGACACCTGACACAGATCATGAAACAGAATCTTCCTAAAATATTCAAGGTGATTCTGTATAGGATACAGGTTTATGACATAGACATGATATTCCTAGATGTTATATTCATAGACATAGTATGACTCACTGCATTAGATATGATTTTACGTGACATGGACATGAGGCATCGTGGACATGAGACGTAAGATTACATTTGGGTGGGGAGAGACACACAGGCTACAGGCTGATTATATATATAAATCCATAGTAAACACATAGTAAATTTCATAGTATACTCCGCTACCGGCTCCCCGACACAGAGCTTGTAGTGGTATCAGCCTAAGTTCTAGTGATGCTCTCAACTTGCATTTCACATAGAAGGTTATATAGTTGACCCTATTGTTCTCTTATTTACTTTACTGCATTTATTTTGGCTTGTGTTTTCTGTACCTTGCTATGTCCCCTGAGGACCTGGATCCGGATTATGTCCCCAGGATTAGCAGACGAGGTTTATCCAGAGGTCTACGGAACAGGTGCTCTTCACGGAACCGTACCAGTACCTGAGGATGAGGTGATTGCTGAGGACTTCTCATGAACAACTGCTTTACCATGTTCAGTCTTTATGGCAGATAGACTTTCCTTGCTGTTTTATTTAAACTCTTTTATTTCTGTTTTTGAGAACAATTGTAACAGACTAAATATCGGGTTATTCCCCGATTTTATTTACTTTGATTAGTTGTTGTTATTATTTCTTTTGCTGATGTTGCTATCTTATATCTGTGGATGAGAATAGTAAACCCTGACTAATATAATACAGCTTAAGTACACTCCGATGGATCCATTAAATTGGGTTTGTCCATCGGTGTGTACTGCTGGCCATTATCGAGCGTCCAGTCCCTCGTTATTTTGGGACTGGGACGTGACAGAACTTGTCTCTACTTAGCTGCACACTAAAAAAATGAATATTACATGCTAGTTTTCAGGCGATAACATTTGCATGCTAATAAAAGAGATGAACGCACATAGCTAAGGGGATAACCCCGCCTTATCATTGTATAGAACATGGAGATTTTACTTGCTATTTGCGTAGTTGGGATTGTTAAGTTGGAATGTAGTCAGTTCCTTCATATATGCCATAAAGTAGTGTGAGTTCATACTGAGGTATTACACCGTACGGAACATGACACGGGTTGGAGTAAAATCAGGTTGCATGCATAGAAGAGGAAGGCTATCAAGTAGTCGTTCTGAGTCAGGAGATGGATGGAAAGGAAGGTATACGGGATATGCAGATCACCAAGGCCGTCTCTAATCAGGGAGCTGCGTAAAGAAGAAAAGATTCAAGTGTAGTCCTCGGCAAAGATTGATCCGAGAGTTGTCCTCGGCTAGGATTGGAAGTGGGGGGGGAGTAGTTGCATGGTCACGGACAACTGGTTCCGCACCAGGTAGAGAGTGTCCTCGACACGATTGCTGAGGCATCCGAATCGTGTCAGCCCGGGAGGACAGTGCCAGTGTAGTCCTGACAATACGCTAGCTGATGACTAGCGGGCGAGAGCGAGACATCCAGCAAGGCTTGCTACCAACCTAGATGGGCGTCGACTCGTTAGACGGTTGGGAGGCCCAGCAAGGCTAGCAACCGAGCTGGGAAGACGGTCGTCCATCGCAGATTATGTCCAATATGGCTAGCAGAGCCAGTGAACTTCATATAGATAAGTCATGTTTGCATAGCGGCTATCCGCATTTAATCAAGGAGAAACGGGAAGGAGTGCGTTTGCACGATATTTTGCATAAGTAGAATGGATGCACGGTATCACATATAGTTCTAGTAAAAATGGGTCTTGTGAGACAAAGGCACGGCATAACACTTGGATTTCATAGTTGCTTCTTGTTATTCCGTAGTTCATTGTTTATATTGCTGCATATGACAGGGAAAGGCCGAATGGTAAAAAAGGGTAAGGTGAACTCAATTGTTTATTATTTTGACACTCTTGAGCTGACACGAAGATTACTTTCTTTATATTGCTATATAACTGATCCTAAGGCAAAAGAATAGAAAGACAACGAAACCAGTCGGTGCACATAACTAATGAACGTGCTTGTTTTGTGGCGTGGGCGAGAGGCCTCCCCACCAGTGCATTCAATGTACTGATACCCAACCTGTCTGCATGCAGGGTGCAGGGGGAACTCGTACGGATTCGGAGATCGCTTAACGCAATGGGACGCCGGACCGCACTTGGTGTCTTGGAGCGTGGGTCACGGACCCGGAGCTCATATATATGAGACATAATATATGAGAACATCATCATCCAGATCATTTGTATTGGTTCTGAGCCTAAGGGCATATTCTTTGTAAGAGAGAGAGAGCATGAGCGAATTATAATCTTGGCCTAGCGCCGCTTGTAATCTTTACTTCATATCAATAAAGAGCTTGATTTGGATTCAATACTTGTGTTCATTTTATGTTTTCGCTATGTCGACTCTGTGAACTAGTTATCATTGGCCGTTTCGGTATTTGCCTTGCGCGGGCGCAACCCCAGGCTCGCGCGGCATCGCGTCCCGATGGAAACGTACGTCCCGCGGGAGCGCTGGCGCGGTGATTCGCGCCTAGCGGGGATGGCCGATTCTGGCGGGAGATCGGGGCGTGACATTAGTTAGTAATTGTTAGTATGTAGTTAATTAGCTAGGTTAGTATCAGATCATACACAAGACAGTTGCTGTATAAATGAATTGGGATATGATAGTTAGTGTTAGTGTCAGTATATATATACTAATGAGTTACCAATTAGAGGGTGATATAAATTAGGGTACCTGGCATTCGAACACAGTAGCAAATATAGTTGGCTGAGAGTATAAGTGTTAAGTTGTGTTAGTATTAATTGACTGTAAGTGTTATCAGTTACTAGTTAGTATATCAATATCTGTTAGTAGGTATTAGTTAGTGACAGTCCTAGTGAGTGTCAGTTAGAGTGATGTCAGTTAATTAGTATATATTAGGGTATTATGAGTAAGTGAGTATAAGAATAGTATCAGTTATTGTAGAGTATCAGTTAGGTAATAATAATTATAATAATAATAATAATAATAATAATAATAATAATAATAATAATAATATATATACTTACTTAAGTCTATTAGTTAGTTTCATTAATACTCTAGTATTGACTTAGAAGCATTGGTTATGGCCTAGTATAGTTGAGATGGGCTAGTATTAGCTAATTAGGGACCATTAAAGACTAATTAACCTTAGTATGGACCTAGTTGGCCTAGAAGAGGATGATAGTGCACTCTTTAACTTAATTCTCCTTCATTATACCATTTAACATGATATTTCCTAAATAGGATTGTGTGACACCAGCTTGAAGAGCATGATAGTGCACTCTTTAACTTAATTCTCCTTTATTACACCATTTAACATGATATTTCCTAAATAGGATTGTGTGACAGCAGCTTGGGCATCGAGATACGCCCTTTGGCTCAGGATCATAGGCGAGTACATCTCTTTGTTAGTTTTCAGTCATGATAGTATATATATTATATGTTCTAGAACTATATACTTGATTATGACACAATGGCTATACGGACTGCTACTAAATGGATCATGCCAGGAGATGTTATCTCCTACCGTGTTCAGCGAGTACTCCTTCACATGTATTTCATCGTATGTATCGGATATTGATTATCGTGTACTTCGTGTTCACACACTGCTCATGTTCAGTGTACTTATATTCGTGTTTGTAACATGTCGTGACTGGATCCATGAGTATTGGTTGGGGACAGGGGAGTAGGAGTTGCTTATGTGATCAAGCCATGTGTATTTGTGTACATGTCGATTAGATATCACACGTGTAATCGAGTTACAATATTGTATTCGTATTTAACCCAAACCGATCATATAACGAACTTGTACTCTATGGCACAGTAGCTAGTTTATCTATTTTTTATTACTTACAGTCATTCTATATTGCATGTTCTCTCATTCCAGTACTTCACATGTTCACTATATTTTATTTCTATTTCCTATTGCTAGTTATCTTGTAGTCTTTTCTATTATTTGTCATATATGCCCTACCATATATTTGGAACTGCTTTTAGAGTTTTGTACTTCGTTCAAATTCTAATTGGATATATTTTTCAGATGACTGGTTAGTGGAGATGTATCCCACATATTACGAGGCACAAGATGGAGAGCCAACTGGGAAGATAGTACCCCTAGTCCAGGAGGATGTGGCATTAGTCACCGCGGAGACTTAGTTTTATTTGTGGCAATGTATTGACTCTTTAGAGCCTTGGCATGTATTATTAGTTTGGAGACTATTGTGTTGTGACTAGAGGTTAGACTTGGACTTGTATTTGTGACTTTGTATTTCTTTCCTTTACTCTATATATCGTACAATATCTTCCCCTAATTTTATATTATGATTGAGTATTGATTTTATTACTATATCATTATATTATTCTCCTATTTGGAGTTGAGATGACATGACAGGTACCTTATATACATATCGTGTGAGATATTAGATAGTATTGTTGACCAAGACAGCGTTGTACATTATTCTTATGACGTAGGCTGGGCGTAGTTCACCACTCGTGCTCTTATTCCGGGTGCGGGTCGTGACACATTTTTAGTGGTGGCCTATGCATGTCAAGAGATCGCAAGTAGTACGATTCGGTAGTGGTGCTCAGACTTAGAGTACTGCTATGAACCTGCTTTAGGACATAGGATATAGGCTGAGAGTATACTCAATCACAGCTAGGAACACTTCCAACTTATTATTTTTGCTATCCTTATCTATCTGAAAGCTTGCTTTACTTTGAATAATTATGTCCTTCTTTGATGATATCGTATCTTAATCAATATTGATTCCTTGTTCAATCAATTTCAGGATGTTACTGAAGACGCGATCCCAGCGCTCAGGCGCAGTGTCAGAGAGGTCGATCACTTCGTCGCCTCTAAGGAGGGCACCAGCAACCACTACTCGATCAGCTCCAGCTCAGAGGGCCGCTTCACCGGTCCAGGTGGGCATTATTGTAGCCGCTTTCGGGGGTGCTCCACCTCAAGTCCAGAGGACGATACCCACAGCTTCACAGAGGATGGTTCCTACAGCTTCAAAGGAGCTACCACCACTATTAGCAGATGATGGAAGCACAGAGGGCTCAAACGGAGGCCCAGCAGCGCCAGTCTGAGGTCATGAGGCAGGGCATTGAGAATGCCCACCAGCTTGCACTTGCCGTAGTCAAGAGAGTTATCTTGGTCCAACCACAAGTAACTCCATCTCAGTCCACCCCACAGCAGCCGAGGCCGGGGACTATCATTAATTTCAAGAGGATGGGGTCTAAGGACTTTAAAGGCATCGAAGGGATTATTTATGCTGATGATTGATCGAAGACATAGAGAGAAACTTGCAGCTGGCACAGATTCCAGAGAGGTTAAAAGTGGAGGCAGCATGGAGTAAGATATTCGATATCGTATTGACATGGTTCAAGACAAACCCGAGGATCTCAGCATCTGGACTTACTTGGGAAGCTTTTAAGGAGATTTTTACGGAGAAGTTCTTTCCAGATGTGGCTCTGACTTCTCTAGAAAGCCAGTTTCAGTACCTCATCCAGAACAGCATGATGGTGGACGAGTATGCAGCAGAGTACTGCAAATTGGGTTACTTTTTGGAGGGACAGAATCCTCGGGGGAAGGCCAAGAAGTTCAAAAAGGGTCTGAACAGGGAGATCAAATTCCATACTAGCGGATATCGTACCACTACCTTTGAGGAGATCCGGGTGCTGGCATAGAAGACGGAGGATGATTTGGAGCTTAGCTCCAAGAGGATGAGGGATCCTTCATGAGCTAGTAGTAGTACGGGCCCAGCAAAGCTACCTCACTTTCAGTAGCCGCATCAGAGACACTTCCAGCAGCCGAGGCAGCAGTTATCCACACTAGCTAGAGCACCAGTACAGCAAACGCACCAGATTTAGAGGCCAGCTGAGCCAGCCATTCCTTGCCCATTTTGCAACACACCAGGAGATGGATGGGATGCATGCAGGATGAGATTAGTCCAGTGTTTGTTCTGTGTATCAGGAGACCACCAATTGAGGCTTGCCCTAGGGCTCCAGCTCGTCCAGCTCAGGGCGGGGCCCAGGCACAGAGAGCACCCGTGAGACCATCAGCAGGATAACATAGGGGATTATTATTACTGACATAGCAGCAGAGGTTCGCACAATATCAGCAGCAGCAGAGAGGTGCGCTGCAAGGGTAAGCTTTCGCCTTGACCGTCGAGGAGAAGGAGCCAATTGGAGATGTCATCTCAGGTTTAGTCTATCTTGATTCTTTTCTAGCTCATGCTTTATTTGATTTTGGTGCTTCACATAGCTTTATATTTGTATCTTTTGCTTTGAAGCATCATCTTGAGACTGAACCGTTGGTGATGACTTACAAGATCAGGACCGGGGGTGGTATTATCCTGGTCAGTGATGTTTACAAGGATCGGAGAGTTTCTTTGGGAGGCCGAGAGTTGAGCGTGTGTCTAATCGTAATGCCACTTCTGAGCTATGACATAGTACTCGAGATGGATTGGTTAAGTAGGCACCATGCTAGTATCGATTATCATGGAGGCAGAGTTTTATTTCAGATGTCAGGAGAGCCAGCTTTTGAGTTCGTTAGAGGAGCAACAAAGCAGAGCGTGGAAGACTTCTGTGGAGCTATGGTGGAAGAGCAGTTGCCGCTGTTTGGATAAACAAAGTTTATATGAAACTTTTGCTTACAAACGAGAAAAGAGAAAAGTACAAATAATCCTATACGATGATATTAAGTACAATAAAATGATTCTTTTTTTTCCAGCAGAGTCGCCATTTTGTTTGGATAAACAAAGTTTATACGAAACTTTTGCTTACAAACAAAAAAAGAGAAAAGTACAAATAATCCTATATGAGGATATTAAGTACAATAAAATGATTCTTTTTCCCCAGCAGAGTCACTATTTTGTTTGGATAAACAAAGTTTATACGAAACTTTTGCTTACAAACGAGAAAAGAGAAAAGTACAAATAATCCTATACGAGGATATTAAGTACAATAAAATGATTCTGGGGAAGTATTGCTATGGAAGTTTGATCTGCAGTCGATCACTTTGTTCCTTGGACTACACGATGATGAAGAAGTATTGTAGAAGAAGCTCCAAACTTTCTCTGAACTGAAGGCAAAAGCCGGCCAAAGGAAAGTTGTAAGTAGGATCAAATTCTTGTTGCCTAAGTTGTCAGCCAAAACCAATCCCCCCCCCTTTATCCTGTTACCAGGGGTCTCTATTTATAAAGATCAATCAAATAACTGCATGGTTGGCATAAAAGCCAAATGACTGTCTTGTTGGCGTAAAAGGTCAAACTGTGAAGAAGATTGCCTCCTTTACGTTGCGGTTATGACAATTGCTACCTATATTCAAATAATCTTTTGAATCTGAGTATGACACGTATCCCTTTATAAGGTAACGCATATAACTGCTTCTCAAAGATCATGGCATGCAAGCCACGTAGGTAACTGCCCCTGCGTAAAACTTGATGATTCATGAATAATAGATAACCAGCACAAAATAGCCAATTATCCTTCACGACTGAGGTCTTGAGCATATTCTGGGCTAAGTAGCCTTATCAACGTACCTTTGCAAATATAGCCGAGTTGGCATATTTCGAGGAGATAGCATACGGCGTACTCCTATAGTTGAAAATAGCCTGGTTGGCGTAAAATGCAAGAATAATGATGTGAGCGTATTAGTCACAGTCTTAGCTTTCCCAGTCATGACAAAGTTTTAAAAATAGAAAAAAATCTCGTGCATTAAATGCATGGATATGCCTCAATCTCGTGCATAAAATGCAAAAATATGCCTCGAGCTCTGTACAAGAAACAGCTTTTGACATGGCGTCTGGTTTTGTCTTATCTTGAGCGTAAAAACTCATTTCTGTCAATATAGAATAGGCAACGTATTCAGAAGACTCCATTTTTCTTCCTTTGAATGCGTAAAAATGACTTGTATCAAAAATATGTCACAAAATGACAACGTGGGTCTCTGTACAAAATTATCATCACAGCCGTTCTCTCGATCATCGTGTAGTACTTTTGTCAAATGTCAAGTTTACTAATTTGACTGACAAATTCATCCGAGGAATATGAAGAGTTCCTCATACAACTTTACGCTGCATTAAAAACAACGTATTTTAAACTTTACACAGGAAGGTATAGCAACATTTTACGCAGAACAGCCTTGAAGCTCTGATTTACGCGGACAGCTCTGAAGTACTATTTTATGCCAAACAACCTTGAATTTCTATTTTACTCAGACAGCTCTGAAGCCCTATTTTATGCCAAACAACCTTGAAGCTCTGTTTTACGCAGACAGTTCTGAAGCCCTATTTTACGCCAAACAACCTTGAAGTTCTATTTTATGCAAACAGCTCTGAAGCCCTATTTTACGCCAAACAAACAACCTTGAAGCTCTGTTTTACGCGGACAGCTCTGAAGCCCTATTTTATGCCAAACAACCTTGAAGCTCTGTTTTATGTAGGGAGAGACTTCATGTACGTTGGGGGTTTTGACTGTAAAATACGCGGCCAATTCCCCAGCATATTTCATTCTTCTACAAGACCCCCTTCAAAGTTTCTAAATTTCTCGTAATTTAAAATACTTTGAATGAAGCATAAAATGGTTAAATTTGACTCGTTCTTCAAGGCTAATTTTTTTTGGCTATATTTAAGAAGTCATTAGAATTTGTATGTTCTCTTCTGCCTATATAAGGGCATGCAAATGAACTTGATTTTCCATACTTCCTTTACCATAAAGATGACTGCTGAGATTCATTGGGCTAAACTGAGAAAGAAGAAGATTATGCTCTTCAAGCATGTAAGGAGCCGTAAAAAGAGATGTCTTCGAGCAAATATTCTCTGTAATGATGGACCATGGAGGGATATCATAGCTTCCTATGCTCGAGGTAATCAGCGATTTTATATGGCACTTCGTCAAAGAGAGAGGAAGGGTCATATTAGACCACACAACTTGCTAGCTGTATTTCTCCTATTATGAAGTTGGATTATAGGGTGCAGCTCGGCCGTGTCTTCCAGTATTGTGTTGGGTCTAAATCCCAATCACAATTCTAAGCATGGCTGCCGATGACGTATGGAGGGTGGGCTTGAATAATTTATACATGCTCAATTTTGTATCCTCCCTCCATTGATTATTTTCTTGGCACCCGGCGAATAAGAGCTGAAGAAGTGCTGTAGAAGAAGAAATGAAGATCTTCATCAGACGAGAACCTGGCGTAATAGATTCTCGTCATATGTAATCATGATCTTGAATGTTAATAAAAAATCCTTTGTAAAATGGATTTTTCATTATATGTAATCATGATTAATAAACTTATCTTCTTTTACGCACTATTGATTCGCCATGTTGTTGTGAGGAAGTCTGGTAATATGAAGCTTCAACACGCTTGAGTAATTTTTACGCAGACTCTGATAAATATGCATCCAGTCACGTTCCAACTTTTACGCATAAAGGAAGATGCGTAAAAACTCTTTAGCATTAAATTGTCTTAAAAATCCAATCGTCATGCTGTTTTGACGAGGAGTCACATAGAATTCTGAACCGTCATTTCTCCTTTATAAATACAAAGAACATCTGTTCAGAACATTATTTTCAAAAAAATGGCTTCTCGAAAGATTCTCGAGACAGGGCAAGAAATGTCCGCCGAACAGGCCATCCCTGAACTAGATGTAAAAGATCCTGGCTAAACTTCGAATGAACTACCAATGGCCAAGGAAGAAAAGTCATCTCCAATGAAGACATACATTTTCAGGGAACTCCTTGGCCCTTCGTCTGATAAAGTCCTCTCGACTGAAGAAGAAGAAGAAGAAGAAGAAGAAGAAGAAGAGAAGTTACTGAATACTCGTTGTCTGTTTGCAAATGCTGATATTTGCGTATTTCAGGCCCTTACAATGTTTGTAAACAATATGGAATCAAAAAATACTGATTCTTAAAATAAAAAAGTATTTTCTGTGTAAACTCTTGTAACTGGCTTTTTCGAGCGTAAAACTCATATTATCAATATATACGTGTATTCTGCTAACTGATCTGTCCCGCGTAATTTAAGATTTTTTTTTTCTCGTAAAATCATAGATCCGTAGCATCTGAGCATAAAATCATAGATCCTCGCATGGATCTTTATTCTGTGCATAAATTCATAGATCATAGCATCTGATGGATCCTTTACGTAGTATGACTATCTGTCTTCCTTTTCAAATTATATGCTGACGTGGTCCCAAATCATAACTGACTATGAAAAAATAGGATTTGGTTAAGGATTCGAAGAGTCATTTAAACTCTATAAATAGGCCTAGGTCATGAGAGAGAAAAACCCTTCATCTCTTTCTGAAAAACCCTTCTTTTCTGCTATAGCACCAAAACAGACCTCCACCGCTAAAGGAAAGCAAGCCGCTTCATCATCTCCCTCATCTGCTCAAGCACGAGCGACTCCTACTAGGCCAAGCGAGCCTCGTTCTGAACGAAGTGCTCCTTCTTTACCATGTAATTTGTTATTCTTAGAGATAATGAAGACATATTTTCTGACTCTGTGGACCCATCACTTATTATTAGAATATAAATGATAGGCTAAGATGAAAGTGATATCAGAGGTAATATGGACATGACATACTTTCGGTAACTGGTTTTACTGAATATATCTATTCAGAGGTAATATGAACATGATAGAATATAATCCAACTAAATTTGTATACAAAACACTATGAGAGGTAATATGGACATGGTAGGTTTTGAAGTTTCAAATTAGTTAAACATATATATTCAGAGGTAATATGAACATGATAGAATATGATCCAACTAATCTTTGTACATAGTATCATCAGAATGAAATCTTCATCATACTCTATTAAGCAAGGGAGATCCAGCATTATACTTCTTCAGGAATTTGCCATTGATAGGAGCCATTATCAAATCTCCATTAGGCTTGGCTAATCTGTAAGCGTCATTTGAAAATGTTGTTTCAATCACATAAGGACCCTCTCATTTGGGCTAGAATTTCCCCTTACTTTTATGTGTAATGATCATTGGCCTCTTCACAGCTAAAACTAGCTCACCAACTTTGAACACTCTTTCCTTCACTTTTTGATTAAAAGCTCTGGAGGTGCGTGCTTGGAAGAACTCAATGCGCTGTTGAGCTTGAAGGGGTCTTTCGTCTAACCCTTCTAGCTCTTGAAGTCTTAAACGATCATTATTTTCCTTAGTCAGCTCATTAGCTACTGCTATTCTGAGTGATGGAATTTGAATTTCAATATAGAGAACTGCTTCACATCCGTAAACTAATAAAAATAGAGTACAACCCGTTGGTGTTCATACCGTTGTGCGGTATGCCCACAGACATTCCCCCAATTTTTTGTTCCAATCTTTTTTGTTCGAAGAGAAAAAAAATTTCAAGAGTTTGATAATGGTTTTGTTGAAGGCTTCTGCCAAACCATTGGCAGCAGGATTATATGTCGTTGAGGCCATATTTTGTATCTGATTATTATCGCAAAATCGGTGAAACGCTTGACTGATAAATTGAGGCCCATTGTCATGAATTATCCTTCGGGGTATCCCAAAGCGATAAATTACATTATGCTTGATAAAGCTGATCACATTGACTGTCTTTACCTCAGCAAGAGGAATTGTCTCCGCCCATTTGGAGAAATAATCAGTAATAGCTAATATAAACCGATGTCCTCTAGAAGATGAAGGATGAATAGGACCAATGATATCCATACCCCATGCTTCAAAGGGCCATGATAAAATAGTAGGATGTAAATATTCAGAAGGTTGATGTATAAAATCTGCATGAACCTGACAGGCTTTGCATTTTCTTGCATATTCTACGGCATCTGCAATCATAGTAGGCCAGTAGTAGCCCATCCTCCTGATACGATCCTGTAACTTAGGATCGGATTGATGTGCTCCACATCCTCCATCATGAGCTTCTCGGTTAACCCGCCTTGCATCATCACCAGAGAGATATCGTAATAATAGTCCATCATATGTTCGGCGATATAAACTTTGTGAAGAAGCATCAAAATAGAAACGTAGCGATCATCTTTTGATAGATGCTGCTTCTTTAGAATCCTCTAGTAAGATTCTATATGACACGAAGTCTATAAAGGGACTTCTCTAATCTCTCTTAGGAGGAACCATGTTTATAACATAGCTGCGTTCTATGTGAAATTATTTTTCACACAAAACAAATCTCTGTTAAGAAGGATCACCAAATTCTGCTTTCTTACAGGAATAGCTAGATCTGCAGCTAGACTGGCCAGAGCATCAGCTTTCAAATTTTGAGATTGAGGAACATGTTCTAAGAAGAATCCTTTAAAAGGCATTGCTATCTCGATTGTTGTTCGGAGATAAGGAATGAGATCTGGATTGCGGACTTCATATATTCCTCTGACCTGATTGACGATCAGCTGAGAATCACCAAAAGCTTCTAAGTATTCAATATCCAATTCTTTAGCAACTTGAAGCCTAATTAATAGAGCATTATACTCTGCCATATTATTAGAGCATGGTTCACTAAGAGAATATGCTTGATAAATAACGAGTTTATCAGGAGTCACCAGAACGATCCCTACCCCTGAAACCACGTTTCCCTTGGGACCAGTTCTGGAAGAACCATCAAAGAATAGCTGCCATTTATCACCTTCCATTGCCAAATTATATTCTGCAACTTCGTCGGGAATGTCATCATATAATTTGGAGGTTTCTAGAATTGGATGG
Source organism: Iris macrosiphon (assembly GCA_036927795.1). Classification (NCBI taxonomy): domain Eukaryota; kingdom Viridiplantae; phylum Streptophyta; class Magnoliopsida; order Asparagales; family Iridaceae; genus Iris; species Iris macrosiphon. The sequence goes on along the minus strand of JAYESA010000002.1, from coordinate 70,627,041 downwards.
GCAGCTAAAAAATCAGCCAAGGCTTGACCTTTCACGGATTTCTGAGGGACGTACACCATATCATACGGTGTCAACAGCATTGCCCAAGTCGCAAGTCGGGAATTAAGAATACTTGGCTTATTCATCAACACCCGAAGTGGGTTAATTCTAGATATGATATGAATAGTTTGGCCTGTCACGTAATATCGCGTCTTTTGAATTGTAAACATTAGGGCTAAGCATTCTTTTTCACTGGGTTATACCTGTGTTCTGCTCCGACCATCATCCTGCTTAGATAGTATATAGCATGTTCATGACCCTCATTGTTCTTCTGTGCGAGGAGAGCCCTTAAAGAATGCTCCATTGCTCGAACATACAGCAAAAATGGTCTTCCTATGACAAGAGGCACCAAAATTGGAGGATTAGTAAGATAGCGTTTGATGTCATTAAATGGTTGTTGATAGGTTTCATCCCATATAAATGATACACCTTTCTTCATTAGACGAGAAAAAGGTTAACATCTTCCAGAGAGATTGGATATAAATCTCCTGATATAAGCTAGACGACCCTGAAATCCCCTAAGTTCTCTGAGATTACGGGGCGGTCACATTTCTAGGATAGCTTTTACTTTATCAGGGTCAACTTGAATGCCTTTAGTAGTAATGACAAATCCCAGAAATTTGCCACTGGATACACCAAGAAAGGACTTTGTAGGGTTCATTTTGAGTTGATATTGGCGCATCAAATCAAATATTGTCTTTAAGTCTTGAATGTGATTATCCTTGAGGCAGCTTTTGACAACAATATCATCTACGTAACATTCCACCATTTTGCGTAAATGCTCATGGAATATGTTACTCATAGCTCGTTGATATATGGCCCCGATATTCTTCAATCCAAAAGGCATGACTGTATAGCAATATACTCTTAATGGTGTACGAAAAGCAGTATGCATCTCATCTTCAGGATTTATTTTAATTTGATTATATCCTAAAAATCCGTCCATAAAAGACATGCGCTCAAAACCACACGTATTATCGATCATAATGTCTGTAATGGAAAGAGGGAATTCATCTTTAGGGCAGGCCGCATTTAGATCTCGGAAGTCGATGCAAACACGCACTTTTTCATTTTTCATCATAACTGGGACAACATTAGCGATCCAATCAGGATGTTGTTCTTCCCAGATGAATCCACAGGCTATTAATTTCTTAATTTCAGCTTCAATGGCATCCATCATATCTGGACGGAACCGGCGTTGTTGTTGCTTTATAGGCTTTGAATTAGATAATATATTGAGTTTATGGGTAGCCACTTTTGGATCAAGACCTGGCATATCTTCATAATTCCAAGCAAAGACATCAATATATTCTTTTATCAGCTGGATTATTTCTTCTCTTTCTTCTTCAGAAAGATTATTACTGATAATTATCGGCTTTGGTAAAAATTCATCCCCAACATTAACTTGGATAACCTTATCTTCAGTGGGTGGTTCTTTTTGTTCAAACCAGAGTTCCCATTGTGTATCCATTTGATGTGTCCAAGATTCATTTTCAAATGGTTCAGATTCTTGTTCCTCTGTTTCCAGGATATCTGTCAACACCATATTTACTAATAATCCCAGTTCAAATTCATCATCTGAATCGGAGGATGACAAATTATTTCGAGAAGAGAAAATTGTCTCATCACTTGACTCAGAGCTGTTTGGAGTTACAAGAGATATGGTATACCCTAACCCTAAACGAGTTCGTTGACAGTAAGGATCACCATGTAACGGTATTCGTCTGCCTTTTTCATAATTGAGGTCTTGCTTCAACTTCAAATCATAACCCATGTTTTGCATAATCTTTAAATCCTGTGGGCTATATATGTGGATTTGTATTTTTCTAACATTAGACTCGTGAGATTCTTCTTGTACAATCGGTCTATTCTGCATTCGACCGAAGACTATTTGATGTTGATCGTTACGAGTAGGTGGAACAATAAAGACAGAATCTTTATGTGGCCCATATGTCATGACGACATTAGATGTTGACGCTACTTCCCATACATATTGATGATAGAAGTATATAGCTTCTAAGAATTTTTGTGCTATGGGTTCTATATCTTTATGAGGAGAAAATTCGATAATTGTATTATACCATATTTCCTCTTGATCCATATATTCATCATTTTTTGATGATATTACTATAGAAGATTTCTGATTAGGAAATTCGACATCAGTATACTGGAAAAGAGAATCTTTATTATCATCAGCAAACACGTCCCCGATTATATTTACATTAGCTAACTGCTTGTTGCGCCTAAGGTCAATGACCAAAGGTGGAGGTTTCTTGTTCAGATTGATCACTAGAGGATCATTTCCTCCTCCCGACTTTGTTTTGCCCAAGTGAATAGTCATAGGTTCCAAGACTTTTGGACGGGTAATCCGCTCTTTCACTTGGATCGATAAAGGTTGCTCAGCAGATGGTTCTCCTGGCTCATGGTGGAATTCTTCCTCTATTTTGCCTGACACCTCTTTCATATAGTCTTGAGTGTACAATATGACATCAGAATAGTAGAATTCAACTCCTTTGAACGGATTGAGATCAACAATTCTGTTTTTACTGTTCCTTGAGTATCTACATATTTGAAACATTAATGTAGAGTTAAAGGAACAATATTGTGATCATGGATCCATGTTCTACCCAACAGAATATTGTAAGACACCTTCGAATCAATGACATAGCATGTAGCCAATGATCTAAGATCACCAATCTGGATTCTCAGATGAATCTTCCCCAGTGGTCTGCTTTTCCTGGCATTGAAGCCCACAATTATAGTGGTAGTATAAGCCAATTCACTGGTAGGAATTCTCAATGGTCTTAGCAGACTATGAGGGATAATACTGATTGACGATCCCGGATCTATGTGAATCCGGTCTACCTCAATGGAGCTGACGTATCCTGTATAATAAAGAGGCCTGTCATGTTTGTTATGCTTCAACAACATATCCTCTTGAGTGAAAGTGATGTTAGGGATTGCTTCCATCACACTATGGCATTGAGGACATGCCACAGGCTCTTTATCAGGGGACTTGAGCTGAGTCAAGCATACATCTGCTTGCATTAATGCTTCACTCAAGACTTGACGAGTGTCTTTGGATAAACGAAGTAGCTCAAAAATGGACAATCTGGCTGGAGTATTAGCCAACTGAGCCAAGATGTCGAAGTTATACGGTTTCTCTAAACCTTTGTTTTGAGTATTCTTCAGAGGTTTATCGAAATAAACTTCTTTTTGTTTGCCTTTGTCCACAGAAGTTGATTTAGAAGGACCTGCCTCTAGTATTACAGGTTCAGACTCTGGAGGTTTGGTAGCTGAAGTGTCTGCCGTTGCCACTAGTATTATCCTGGTCAGTGATGTTTACAAGGATCGGAGAGTTTCTTTGGGAGGCCGAGAGTTGAGCGTGTGTCTAATCGTAATGCCACTTCTGAGCTATGACATAGTACTCGAGATGGATTGGTTAAGTAGGCACCATGCTAGTATCGATTATCATGGAGGCAGAGTTTTATTTCAGACGTCAGGAGAGCCAGCTTTTGAGTTCGTTAGAGGAGCAACAAAGCAGAGCGTGGAAGACTTCTGTGGAGCTATGGTGGAAGAGCAGTTGCCGCTGTTTGGATAAACAAAGTTTATATGAAACTTTTGCTTACAAACGAGAAAAGAGAAAAGTACAAATAATCCTATACGATGATATTAAGTACAATAAAATGATTCTTTTTTTTCCAGCAGAGTCGCCATTTTGTTTGGATAAACAAAGTTTATACGAAACTTTTGCTTACAAACAAAAAAAGAGAAAAGTACAAATAATCCTATATGAGGATATTAAGTACAATAAAATGATTCTTTTTCCCCAGCAGAGTCACTATTTTGTTTGGATAAACAAAGTTTATACGAAACTTTTGCTTACAAACGAGAAAAGAGAAAAGTACAAATAATCCTATACGAGGATATTAAGTACAATAAAATGATTCTGGGGAAGTATTGCTATGGAAGTTTGATCTGCAGTCGATCACTTTGTTCCTTGGACTACACGATGATGAAGAAGTATTGTAGAAGAAGCTCCAAACTTTCTCTGAACTGAAGGCAAAAGCCGGCCAAAGGAAAGTTGTAAGTAGGATCGAATTCTTGTTGCCTAAGTTGTCAGCCAAAACCAATCCCCCCCCCTTTATCCTGTTACCAGGGGTCTCTATTTATAAAGATCAATCAAATAACTGCATGGTTGGCATAAAAGCCAAATGACTGTCTTGTTGGCGTAAAAGGTCAAACTGTGAAGAAGATTGCCTCCTTTACGTTGCGGTTATGACAATTGCTACCTATATTCAAATAATCTTTTGAATCTGAGTATGACACGTATCCCTTTATAAGGTAACGCATATAACTGCTTCTCAAAGATCATGGCATGCAAGCCACGTAGGTAACTGCCCCTGCATAAAACTTGATGATTCATGAATAATAGATAACCAGCACAAAATAGCCAATTATCCTTCACGACTGAGGTCTTGAGCATATTCTGGGCTAAGTAGCCTTATCAACGTACCTTTGCAAATATAGCCGAGTTGGCATATTTCGAGGAGATAGCATACGGCGTACTCCTATAGTTGAAAATAGCCTGGTTGACGTAAAATGCAAGAATAATGATGTGAGCGTATTAGTCACAGTCTTAGCTTTCCCAGTCATGACAAAGTTTTAAAAATAGAAAAAAATCTCGTGCATTAAATGCATGGATATGCCTCAATCTCGTGCATAAAATGCAAAAATATGCCTCGAGCTCTGTACAAGAAACAGCTTTTGACATGGCGTCTGGTTTTGTCTTATCTTGAGCGTAAAAACTCATTTCTGTCAATATAGAATAGGCAACGTATTCAGAAGACTCCATTTTTCTTCCTTTGAATGCGTAAAAATGACTTGTATCAAAAATATATCACAAAATGACAACGTGGGTCTCTGTACAAAATTATCATCACAGCCGTTCTCTCGATCATCGTGTAGTACTTTTGTCAAATGTCAAGTTTACTAATTTGACTGACAAATTCATCCGAGGAATATGAAGAGTTCCTCATACAACTTTACGCTGCATTAAAAACAACGTATTTTAAACTTTACACAGGAAGGTATAGCAACCTTTTACGCAGAACAGCCTTGAAGCTCTGATTTACGCGGACAGCTCTGAAGTACTATTTTATGCCAAACAACCTTGAATTTCTATTTTACGTAGACAGCTCTGAAGCCCTATTTTATGCCAAACAACCTTGAAGCTCTGTTTTACGCAGACAGTTCTGAAGCCCTATTTTACGCCAAACAACCTTGAAGTTCTGTTTTATGCAAACAGCTCTGAAGCCCTATTTTACGTCAAACAAACAACCTTGAAGCTCTGTTTTACGCGGACAGCTCTGAAGCCCTATTTTATGCCAAACAACCTTGAAGCTCTGTTTTACGTAGGGAGAGACTTCATGTCTTCTCGTTATTATGCAAAGTGATGGCTTTGGCGTCGATCAACTCTTGGATTTTTCTTTTTAGTACATAGCATGCCTTTGTGGGGTGATATATGTATCTGTAAAAAATACAATACTTAGGATTATCTGTACTGCCGACTTCATTTGGAAGCTTTATCTCTGGTAGCGTAAGCTTGCCACTTTTGACTAGACAATCAAATATGCTTGGAATATCATTGTCGTCAAAAGAATATTCTTCTTTAGGTTTGGAAGTTCCAGAATTCATCTACGTAGTTACCGGAGTATTTTATCTAGACGTATTGATTGTCAGGGCTTCTTTTCCTTTTAAACTATGAGTATTATCATTATTGGAGGATGAACGCTTCCCTTTATCAGAGGTAGAGATCATGATTCCGTTATCATGAGCCTTCCGACTATTATCTTTAGCGGCTACTGCCGATATGATAAATGAGGGCCAATCATGGAACTAATATGGTCCCGTGAATACTAAGATCAGTGGGAGTAGGTTCTTTCTGTAAATGTCTACCAAGGCTGAATCTGGAACTCCAGGAGGCATCTGTAAAGTAGCCTGACGAAAGCGTTTAATAAAAGTATGAACGTTTTCTTTTTCCTTCTGCTTTACTTCAATGAGTGATGACATAGACATGTCCATTCCTCCCTCGTAGAATCGAGCAAAGAATAGAGTTTTGAAATCTTCAAAAGAAGTAATGCAGTTGTCAGATAGACTACGATACCATTGGTAAGCTACTCCAGAACGACAGCCTTTAAACACTCGAGCGAGAAGGGCATCATTTTCTTGCAACAATACCGTCATCATGCTGAAGTAGTTCATATACTGGTTTGGCGACGTCTTTCCCTCAAACAAAACCATAGCCTGTAGTTTATATTTTGGTGGAAAAGGGATCTCATCCCAGATAGCTGGATATGACTGGTTAATTCCCAACTTCTTGAGCTGATCTTTATATTTCAAAGCATCAAATTGGGCTTTCAATTTCCGAACTGCTTGTATTGGATCTTCAGATGGGAGAGGGACAGCAGAAAGGTGAGAGATTGGATGTATTATAACTCCAACAGGAGGTAATACATTCTCCGGGTTAAGAGGTTGAGGAGCAGCTGATTCTTGATTTTGAACAAGTTCTTGGCTTGCATTGGCTGGTGGTATGTCTACCCCCACACGTAGTTTAGTCGGAGGAACAGGTTTTTGAGCTATTGCAGTTGTATATTGAGTCACCATCATTTGGTGCATACTCTCCATCATGGTATGCATTTCTTTAAGTGATGTTTCTAATGCAGTGATGCGTTATTCAGTACTTCCTGATGGGGAAGCTTCTTCATGTTCGTCTCCAACAGCATAAACTCCCATTTCTCTAGATGCCACTGAGGGATTAGTATAGATCTTTGTAGATATTGAATCTATACTTTCAGCATCTGGTTCAGAAAACTAGCGACTTCCAGTGTCGGAATCTGAAGAATATGAAGCTGATTGTTGTGACCTCGAGCGAGTGTTTCAAAAAATACCTTCTTCAAAAGTCTCGATGAGTCTGTCAAATCTCCTTTGGTTTGGAGTTTTGGAGGGATGACGCCTTGAACTCGACCTTCCTCTAGGAATATGCGAAGCCATGTTTACTGAAGCAAATATTGGTTCTTCTTCCTGTAATGACAAAGAATAGTTCAATCGGTCGAACACTGACCGTTTTGCTTTAGAACAGCAACAGTTAATTACAACCTTATGACTATTACAATAATGTTCTCTAGGGGGTGTGATAGACATATTAGGAGATCCCCTGTCTTTGCGTTTCTGGATCAAGAAATCACATAAATCAGGAAGATTACCAGAAGAAGAAGAAGGCTTATTCTGCCTTTTTATATCAGTAGGAATGTATAGATTAGGAACCATAACCCTTTATCTGCCATAGGAATACAACAGTCCATCCATATGAGTAGCATATGATCCATTATCTGTCCGAGGAGTGTATCTTCCCATGAAACGAGTCTTCTTTACGCGGACAGACCTATCCTGGCGTAATTTGGATTTTTGTATAGGTTCGCGTAAAATAGGGAAAATCCTCAAACGGCTTTCAGTGTCACGCATAATCTATAAAGTGGGAACTTTCTTCTCTTATGGGCGTAAAAGCTTAGAGGTTGAAGGATTCGTCACTTATTTTCCTTTGATGTTATCAAAGGATACATCTGCCTCATCATAGACGGGAGATGTAATTTTACGCGCAGGGCGTGTTTAAAATTTCTAGATTGGCACTGAGGCCTTGCCAGAAGTTTTGTCTACCACGTCACAGAAGGGAGACGAAGGTTTACGCGCAGGGCGTATTTGAGACTTAAGGATTGGCACTGAGGCATTACTAGAAGTTTTGTCTACCATGTCACAGACGGGAGACAAAGTTTTACGCACAGGGCATGTTAGCTATGTTGTCACAACTTTGTTGATCAGTGAATGAAAACTTGCAGGAAGGGTAGAGGACGTCTTAGGCATCTATAATTTATGTAGCTTCCTGTTGTTATGGACAGAGAAGGAATGAGAACTACCCCTGGCATAAAGCATGTCTTCATAGGCAAATTGGTCAAACTGGACGACCAAAGTCTTCTTCGTCGATCCGATGGATACAACATCGTGTTGAGCAATTTCTTTCTCGTTAGAGGATAAAGTCGTCCCCAGCAGAGTCACCATTTTGTTTGGATAAACAAAGTTTATACAAAACTTTTGCTTACAAACGAGAAAAGAGAAAAGTACAAATAATCCTATACAAGGATATTAAGTACAATAAAATGATTCTTTTTTCCCCAACAGAGTCGCTATTTTGTTTGGATAAACAAAGTTTATACGAAACTTTTGCTTACAAACGAGAAAAGATAAAAGTAAAAATAATCCTATACGAGGATATTAAGTACAATAAAATAATTCTTTTTTTCCCAGCAGAGTCGCCATTTTGTTTGGATAAACAAAGTTTATACGAAACTTTTGCTTACAAACGAGAAAAAAGAAAAGTACAAATAATCTTATACGAGGATATTAAGTACAATAAAATAATTCTGGGAAAGTATTGCTATGGAAGTCTGATCTGCAGTCGATCACTTTGTTCCTTGGACTACACGATGATGAAGAAGTGCTGTAGAAGAAGCTTCAAACTTTCTCTGAACTGAAGGCAAAAGCCGGCCAAAGAAAAGTTGCAAGTAGGATCGAATTCTTGTTGCCAAAGTTGTCAGCCAAAACCAATTCCCCCCCTTTACCCTGTGACCAGGGGTCTTTATTTATAGAGATCAATCAAATAACTGCCTGGTTGGCGTAAAAGCCAAATGACTGTCTTGTTGGCATAAAAGGCCAAACTGTGAAGAAGATTGCCTCATTAACGTTGCGGTTATGACAACTGCTACCCACGTTTAAATAATCTTCTGAATCTGCGTATGACACGTATCCCTTTATAAGATAACACGTATAAGTGGTTCTCGAAGATTATGGCATGCAAGCCACGTAGGTAACTGCCCCTGCATAAAACTTGATGATTCATGAATAATAGATAACCAGCATAAAATAGCCAATTATCCTTCATGACTGAGGTCTTGAGCGTATTCTGGGCTAAGTAGCCTTATCAACGTACCTTTGCAAATATAACCGAGTTGGCATATTTCGAGGAGATAGCATACGGCGTACTCCTATAGTTGGAAATAGCCTGGTTGGCGTAAAAATGCAAGGATGGTGATGTGAGCGTATTAGTCACAGTCTTAGCTTTCCCAATCATGACAAATTTTAAAAAATAGAACAAAATCTCGTGCATTAAATACAGGGATATGCCCCGAGCTCTGTACAAGAAATAGCTTTTGATGTGGCATCTGATTTTGTCATGTCTTGAGCGTAAAAAATCATTTCTGTCAATGTAGAATAGGCAGCGTATTCAGAAGACTCCATTTTTCTTCCTTTGAATGCGTAAAAATGACTTGTATCAAAAATATGTCACAAAATGACAACCTAGGTCTCTGTGCAAAATCATCATCACAGCCGTTCTCTCGATCATCGTGCAGTACTTTTGTCAAATGTCAGGTTCACTGATTTGACTGACAAATTCATCCGAGGAATACGAAGAGTTCATCGTACAACTTTATACTGTATTAAAAATAACGTATTTTAAACTTTACGCAGGAAGGTATAGCAACCTTTTACGCAGAACTGCCTTGAAGCTCTACTTTACGCGGACAGCTCTGAAGCCCTATTTTATGCCAAACAACCTTGAAGTTCTGTTTTACGCAGAAAGATCTGAAGCCCTATTTTATGCCAAACAACCTTGAAGCTCTGTTTTACGCAGACAGCTCTGAAGCCCTATTTTATGCCAAACAACCTTAAAGTTCTATTTTACGTAGACAGCTCTGAAGCCCTATTTTACGCCAAACAACCTTGAAGCTCTGTTTTACGCAGACAGCTCTGAAGCCCTATTTTACGCCAAATAACCTTGAAGCTCTGTTTTACGCAGGGAGGGACTTCATGTATGTTGGGGGTTTTGACTATAAAATACGTGGATAGTTCACCAGCATATTTTATGCTTCTACAGCCGCCACATCTATTGATTACAGAGTATATGGACGTCTTTCTGGAAGCGTTGCTAGGGTTGCCACCAGACAAAGATGTAGAGTTGTCTATAGACTTGGTGCCAGACGTAGAGCCAATATCATAGCATATTTATAGAGTGAACAACAGTGACCTGACAGAGTTGAAGAAGCAGGTAGATGAGTTATAGGACAAGGGCTTTATCCGCTCCAGTTTATCATCGTGGGGTGCTCCGGTATTATTTGTACCAAAGAATGAGGGTTTAGTACGTATGTGTATTGACTACAGGGCTCTCAACAACCTCACTGTCAAGAATAAATATCTGTTTTCACGGATTGACGATCTATTTGATCAGTTGAGCGGAGAGAAGGTATTCTCGAAGATAGACTTGAGGTTGGGGTACCACCAGGTGAAAGTAAAGAAGGAAGACATTCCGAAGATATCTTTTAAGACTCGGTATGGGCAGTTTGAGTTCTTGGTGATATCGTTTGGGTTGACCAATGCCCCGACGGTATTCATTAACCTGATGAATAAGGTATTTTATTAGTACCTGGATCAGTTTATAGTGGTTTGTATTGATGATATATTGATATATTTGAAGACCCAGAGGAGCATGAAAAGCACCCAAGGATAGTTTTGGAGACCCTCAAGAAAAATATATTGTACGATAAGCTTTCGAAGTATTAGTTCTTCCTTGATAAGGTTAAATTTCTCGGGCATGTGATTACATGAAACGGGATCTCAATGGACCCAAAAAAGATATCAACAGTTGAGTCATGGTCTACCCCGAGTTCAGTAGCAGAGATCAGGAGTTTTTTGGATTGGTAGGCTATTATCGAAGATTAGTTCAGGATTTTTCCAATATTGGTTGCAGAGCCGATGACTAGGCTTACCATGAAGGACGTGGAGTTTTTTGGACTGGGGAGTGTCAGGCCGTCTTTATGGAGCTGAAGAAGAGGTTGACTACAGCTCCAGTGGTGACGTTGCCATCAGGGACAGAAAGATTTTCTATATATAGTGATGCTTCGGGTAAGGGTTTGGGATGTGTGTTGCAGCAGAACGGAAAGGTGATTGCCTATACTTTCAGACAATTATGTCTGCATGAGAAGAATTATCCTACCTACGACTTGGAGTTAGCAGCAGTCATCTTTGCTCTAAAGCTGTAAAAATAATACTTGTACGGAGAGCGTGTGGAGATATTTATAGACCATAAGAGCTTGAAGTATGTGTTTACACAAAAAAAGATTAACATGAGACAGCGGCGATGGTTGGAGTTGATAAAGGACTTCGACATCTCTTTGCGGTACCATCCAGGGAAGGCCAACATAGTCGCTGATTCCTTCAGTAGGTACCCAGTAGCTATGTACTTGATGAGGGACATATATTTATTGGCCGATCTTGATAGCTTGGATAATGGGGCACTAGTTCCTAGAGTTGTGACACAGATGTGGGGACTTCAGGTACAGTCAGAGTTGATGGACCATATCAGAGCCACACAGTTCGAGGATGAGTCTCTGAGGAGCATTAGAGTGCAGGTCGGGATGGGGTTGGCAGAGGACTTCAGTATTGTAGAGATGGATCATTGCGGTACGGTACCAGATTGTGTGTGCCGAGTGGAGCGTTACGCAAGAAGGTTCTTGAGGAGGCACATCGATCTCAGTACTCTATGCATCCAGGTGCCACCAAGATGTATAGAGATATGAGAGAGCATATTTGGTGGTATGGTATGAAGCAGGAGGTGGCAAACTTTGTTTCCAGATGCTTGGTATGTTAACAGGTAAAGGCGGAGAGGCAGAGACCAGGTGGATTACTTCAGCCTTTACCTATTCTAGAGTAAAAATAGAAGCATGTGACGATAGAATTTGTATCAAGGCTTCCGCGTTCTCTAGGTGGGAAAGATGCGATTTGGATCATCGTAGACAGGTTGACCAAATTGGCCCACTTCGTTCCATTCAAAGTGAGTACGTCTACGGAGAAGCTCGTGAAGATGTATGTGCGGAAGATAGTCAGATTACATAGAGTTCCGGTGAGCATAGTCTCAGATTAGGATAGTCGTTTCATATTCCACTTCTGGAGGAGTTTGCAGGCTAGCTTGGGTATCCAGCTCAAGTTTAGTATCGCATATCACCCGCAGACAGACGGCCAGTCGAAGAGGACTTTTTAGACTCTCGAGGATATGCTATGCTCCTGTGTTTTAGATTTTAGAGGCTCTTGGGAGGATCACCTTCACCTGGTAGAGTTTGCTTATAACAACAGCTACCAGGCCAACATCGAGATGTCACCATTTGAGGCGATGTATAAGCGGAGATGCCGCACTCGGTTATCTTGGAATGATGTGGGTGAGAGAGCCTTATTGGAACCGAAGATAGTCGTGGATGCAGCTGAGAAGGTGAAGCTTATCAGAGAGAGACTTCGGGTAGCATAGGATAGACAGTGACATTGGGCCGATAGCCACCGGAGACCTTTGGAGTTTGAGGTATAGATTTTGTTTTGGATTGCTTGTAATTGCTTATTTTAGATAGAGTGCTAAGGATGTATTTTATGCTAGGTTGGTGATCTGGTGTTCTTGAGGATTTTTTCGACATGGGGTACGATTCGCTTTGGTGGAGGCGGGAAGCTTAGTCCACGATATATCGGACCCTTCGGTATTCTTGAGAGGGTCGGTGCAGCGGCCTACAGGCTAGACTTGCCACCTGTACTAGAGAAAGTGCATAACGTGTTCCACGTGTGGCAGCTAAGACGTTATGTGGCAGATTCTAGCCATGTATTGGATCACTCGAAGATCGAGGTGGGTCCTACTCTCAGTTATCCAGAGTAGCCGGTAAAAATTTTGGATCGCAGGAAGAAGGTGCTGCGAAACTAGACGATTCCTTTGGTACACATCGCGTGGAGGCATCACTCTCTATAGGAGTCTACTTGGGAGCGAGAAGCCGAGATGCGCGAATGATATCCTTATTTTTTTGAGGCGTGAGGTATAATTCTTTCTTGTCTGTTATGATTGCTTGTTGTAGTTGGTTCCTTCCTTAAATTTTAAGGACAAAATTTATCTAAGGAGGGTAGGTTTGTCACCCACACTTTTCCAAGTGAGGGTATTTTGATCATTTTGAATATCTATTTATTTCTAGTGATTAATAATTATCATAGTGCTATTTAATTTAATTGTGCTTTATATTATTTATTTTTAGTAGTGGGCTAGCCTATTACTTAGACTTGATACTAGTGAACCCAATAAGACTTGACATGACAACTTATTAATTATTTTGGACTAGTCCAAATAGACCCTTTAGTTAAGCTTGTGCTCTAATTAGAGGATTAGGCTTAACCATCATTAGGGAGAGAAGCTTCCACCCTTAATTATTTCTTCATGAAAAACCCAAGGAGCATTCTAGGTATTATGCATTTCTTGGAGGGAAAACCTAGGGGTGGTCGGCCCTAAAAGGAGTTCCTTTTTTCTCTCTTCTCCTCTCATTTCATTCACTCCACTTTCCTAATTTAGTTCTTTCCCAAAAAAAATTTATTCTTCCACCAAAATTTTACCAATCTAATACCAATCCCTCTCATTCCAATCACCAAGGAGGCTAGAAGCTAGTGGTGGGCAAGAGCATTAGAGAAGGGAGCTTTCGATCTAGAAGCTTGTGTCATTTGGTGTCCCTATTGGCTTGGCATTGAGAATCCATCTTCCAATAGGTAAAATACAATATTAACCTTTGTAGTTGCATCTAAATAATATAATTAGTCATTTAAAATCCATACATTATGTAAACATCCGAATTTTTCAGAAATTAAAAAAAATCGAGATTTTTCTGGAATTTTTTAACTAATTAAAATAAATATTTTTGGTATTAAATTAATTTTGTGATTTTATTAAATATTATAAAAATAATATTTTTGAGTGTAAAATAAATAATTAGATATAGTGTAATTTTTCTGGAATTTATTGGACCCCAGAACTATTTTTAAAGACCTAAAAACTAAATTTTAAATAAACCAAAATAAACCAATATAAACTGAACCGAACCGAACCCATGCTGAACCGAACCAACCTGAACCCACCCAATCCTATTGGACCAGGTCAGATCTGAACCCGATCCGAACCCGCCGACCCGACCCATTACCCAAACGGCTACAGTAACTACCCCATTTTTTCCCGACCGACCGCCTCCCGTAACCGCGGCCGCCCTACCTCTTCTCCTCCGCCTTTCAACCGCCGTCGTTGCTCCATCTCCTCGCCCTTCACCTCCCCGTTCACTGGACGCCCCTTCGCCTCTAGCAACCGCCAAGGTGCCACCGCCTCTCCCTCTTCCCTCGTCTCCCTATAAAACCCTACCGAGACCGCCACCTCCGGCTACCCCATCACCACTGTCAACCCCTCACACCCACTGCCACCAATTTTCGGCCACCCGACCACCGCCTCCACAAGTGTACCTTGCCAGACTTGCAGTAATTTATTTTATATTATTCTCTTGATCTATTTCTGTGATATATATGTTCAACCTAGGACCGTGTGACATTACTTAACGTCCGAACAAGATTCGGGTGTCAATGTCGTACACGGAGTTGTGTAACATCACCTAGAGATTGATATCGCGATCCTATATATCTTCGTGCTTGCATTATCAAGTACGTCATACCATAGGACACCTGACACTATTCATGAAACAGAATCTTCTGAGTTATTCATGGTGATTCTATATAGGATACAAGATTCGTGACATAGACTTTATTCATATGCTTAGCTATCATTATAACTCGCTGCATCAGTTAGAGGTCATGATCTTGTGTGTCATGGACATGAGACGTGTGATTACATTGGGTGGGGAGAGTATTACCATATTAAAGGCTGATTATATTATATATATATATATATAGTTTTCTGGAGGTGTCTTAGACTCTAACACAGAGCTTTGGCATAAGTTCTGGCCCTTCGAGATAAATGCTGCTATAGGTTTCTCCAACACAGAGTCTATGGTAGTTTCAGCCTGAGTATGATTAATGCTCTCATTTGTATATCACTTAGTTGGTTACTTAGTTTGCCCTATTAATACATTTTATATATATACTGCATTTATTTGGCTTGAGTTATTCTTGTAACTTGCTATGTCCCCTGAGGACCTGGAATCCGGATTATGTCCCCAGGTTCAGCAGAGGAGATCTACCCCGAGGTATACAGGATAGGAGCAAACATTGGAGCAGTACCAGCACTAGAGGACGAGGTGATCGCCGAGGATTTCTCCTGAGTATCTAGTTATTATACTCAGTTATTTCTATTGTTGGACTCTTATTTCCTGTCTATTGAACTGCTGTATCAAACTCATTATCGGGTTGTTTCCCGAGATTTTTATTGAGATTTGTTGGATATATTTGATCTTGATTAATCTGACATTTATTTTATGATTATCTGTTGTGGATGAGATTAGTATCATAGACCTTTATAGTTGTTTTACAGCTTAAGTACACCCCGATGGGTCCATTAAATTGGGTTTGCCCATCAGTATGTGCTGCTGGCCATTGCCACTTGTCTAGTCCCTCGGTATTTTTAGACTAAGGTGTGACACATTAGGGCTACCCATGGGGAGAAGCTTGGGCTTTATTTGACCCATTTGGAGACTTTTACACAAAGTTTTGTGTCAATTTTGAGGAAATTTTGATATTGGCAAACCAAGTATTTTTTATTAGGTTTAGAGGACCTAATTAGGTTTGTTATAGTATTGTGAGACTAGATACGTGTCCCCAATTGGATACAAGTATGTCATATCACAAGACTTTGTGATACAGATAATTTGGGGATTTTTTCTTCGACATGGGTACCACACACATGTGAATTTGTGCCATGATACTTGGAATGGCTTGCTAGCACTTAGAATAGGTTCTAATTGCTATTTAGAACTTGTGGATAGAATTTGGGTGAGCTTGGATAGGTTTGGGGTGCGTATCATGAGCATATCCTAGCGTATCATAAGGTGCACTCTTTAACTTAATTCTCCTTCATTACACCATTTAACATGATATTTTCTAAATAGGATTGTGTGACACCAGCTTGGGCATCGAGATACACCCTTTTGGTCAGGACCATAGGCAAGTACATCTTTCTGTTAGTTTTAAGTCATGATAGTATATATATCACATATTCTAGAACTGTATACTTGATTCCGACACAGTAGATATACGGACCGGTACTAAATGGACCATGTCAGAAGATGTTATCCCCTACCATATTCAGTGGGTACTCCTTCACATGTATTCCATTATATATATCAAGTATTAATTATCATGTACTTCGTATTTACATACTTCTTGTGTTCAGTGTGCTTATATTCGTGTTCGTAACGTGTTGTGATTGGATCCATGAGTATTGGTTGGGGACAAGGGAGTAGGAGTTGGTTATGTGATCAAGCTGTCACGCCCCTATCCCGAAAGGGTCAATCATCCTCGCTGGATCCTTTATGGAACCGATCGTCCTCGCTGGGGCGTGATGCCGTGCGAGCCTGGAGTTGCGCTCGCACAAGGCAAGAACGTGCAGCGATAGGAACCCATTTGAAAACACAAGTTAGAAAACACATTCATAGATAGTTGAACACAAGTATAGGAAGAAATATGTTTTTTCATTGATAATTCAGAGTAATTTACATAGAGTTTACATTTGATGCGCTTCTCGGCTACTTGGTTTATATTACAAAAAGAAAACTCAAAAGGCAGGGCGCACTCCATCAGATAGTCCTCGTCGTTCATACATTACGCCCTTGTATAGATTGAAAGTCTACAACTCCAAAATGAACTGACTTTAACTATACTTCAAAATAGAAGGGCTTCTAACGCCTTCTCGTCTATCCACTAGCGTTGCACCACCTGAGTGCCTGAAATAGTTGCCCACAACGTGGGTCAATACTCAGTTGTACTGGTGAGCGGGACGAACCCACTCGACTAAATCAACACTAGCTTATTAGGGGGCGAGCATGCATTAAGATGATCTTTCTATAGAGAACTAAGTGAATTCAGTTCATATCAGTTGCATGTTTTGATAGAAAATAAAATAACATTGAATCCATCAAGTACATCGGTTGCTTACTCAACTGATGCACGCCTTTCCTACAACGAAACACAAGTATACTTACCATCTGCACAAGATAATAAATTAGCATGTGTTCTATTCTATGCGATCATTGGTGTGATCGACACCATAGGGACTTATCAAAAGTATTGCGGTGCGCCCTGTCAGCCCGGGTAGCAAGCCCTGCTGAAGGTCTCGTAATGCATCGCGACTAGCATGATCAAATATTCTCCCCGGGTTGATACGATTCCAGTGCCCCAAAATACTGTTTCGAGGAAATGCCAAACCTTGTGCACAAGTTATCCCAGACCAAGCAAATGCATGAACAGTTCATATATCATACAATGCATAAAATAAAATAGAAGAAGTAAAGCAGTAATATATATACTTATGCAACAGTTCATATTTTTCAAGCCGTATTCTGATTTTGGTATCCCGTGGGTCCAAACTCTATCCGAGGCACCAGGACACAACCAATAACCAAATTCCTTTATAAGGAAGCTCGTGTTTATAAGGTGTGCAAGCATATAATAAGTTAGTCTACAATCCCATGTTTCTTTTTTAGTGGCTGGCATGCATTGTGGCTAAGGATTTCCTAGGCATTTAGCCAGGCATCATCGATTGAACATTTGAAATATTAGAGATATGGATGTAAAGAAGTAGGAAAGAAGGGTCCGAACCACTCACTGGTTAAAGGAAAGTGCTGAAAGAAGGAGTCTCGCCTAGCAACGATCAAACGTTAGTTACGCGGACCTGCAATAGCACGAGCACCGAGTTAGAATCCTATCCTTCCTCCCGAACTCCTCAAGAATCAAAGCTCCAAATGAGAATCCAACAGCAAAAACCAAGCAAATCGAAAGCAACACCAAATCAAAATCCCAAAGCGATATCAAGAAAACCAAGCAACAAAGCACGAAAACTATTAGACTTGTTTCAATAGAGGCATATCCATGAGTTGGAAAGGATCATCGTATTTTATCTGTGGCAAGAGAATGCCGAAGATCTAAACTCCAAACTATGACTCAGACAGACTAGCCATAAGCCCAATTATATAGTGCGCATCCCGGTCGAATCGGGATTTGAGGCACTACATAATATACCACTAAGAAAAAGTTTCATCCCAAAACTTAAGCACAAGGCCTTACCTCCGACTGAACGAATAATGAAGGATACTTCTCCTTTATCTCCGACTCTATCTCCCAAGTTGATTCCTCAACTGAATGGTTCCGCCACAGCACGCGAACCAAGGACATCGTACAGTTTTGAAGCACTTTCTTCTTATAATCCAAAATCTGTACGGGCTCTTCTGAGTATGATAAGTTCGTGCGCAGCTCCAATTGCTCAAAGCTAACCACATGACTCGGGTCATGCACATACTTCTGAAGTTGAGAGACATGGAAGACATCGTGCACTTCAGCCAAGGCAGGAGGTAGTGCAATCTGGTATGCCACAACTGCCACTCGTTCCAGTATCTCAAAGGGGACAATAAACCTGGGACTCAATTTGCCCTTAACACCGAAGCGCATCACCCCACGCATCAGTGTCACTTTCAAGAAGACATGATCCCCGACCATAAACTCCAAAGGTCTACGATGAGCATCGACATAGCTCTTTTATCGGCTCTGTGCAGTGCGGAGTCTTTCTTGAATCAAGCGAACTTTCTCAACTGCCTGCACCACCAGCTCTGGCCCGAGTACCTGTCGCTCGCCGACTTTGTCCCAACAGATTGGAGATCGACACTTACGCCCATAGAGCACTTCATACGGTGCCATCTGGATGCTCGATTGGTAACTATTGTTGTACGTGAACTTTGCTAACGGAAGGTGCGTGTCCCAACTAGTCTTTAGATCGATCGCACACAGTCGCAACATATCTTCAAGTATCTGATTTATCCTTTCTGTCTGTCCGACAGTCTGGGGGTAGTATACGGTACTGAACTTTAGCTTGGTTCCTATAGCAGACTGTAGGCTAGTCCAAAAATGAGATAAGAAACGTCCATCACGATCCGAGATGATTGAGACAGGTACTCCGTGTAATCGAACAATCTCGTCAATGTAAATTTGTGCTAACCGATCGACGCTCCGAGTAACTTTCATAGGGAGAAAGTTCACAGATGTAGTCAAAGATCAACTATGACCCAAATTGCATCATGCCCCCGCGACATCTTCAGAAATCCTACAATAAAATCTATAGCGATGTTGTCCCATTTCCACTCGGGAATAACGAGGTTCTTCAGCTCCCAGCCGGGCCTCTGATGTTCAGCTTTTACCTGTTGACAGGCCATATACCGTGATACAAAGGTTGCCATATCCCGTTTTATACCGTGCCACCAGAAGGTCCTGTGTAAGTCCATATACATCTTGGTGCTCCCCGGATGCATGGAATACTTCGCATAGTGTGCCTCTGTCATAATTTTCCTTCGGAGTACTAGGTCGCTAGGAACGCATAATCTTCCTTTCAACTGTAAGGCCCCATCTTTGCCTGCCATAAAGTCGGACGTCTTCCCCGCCGAGATCAGCCCACGTACCTTCGTTAGGAACTGATCGTCCATCTGAGCAGATTTGATTCTATCACGCAAACTCGGTTCAAGATAGAGTGGTGCCAGCTGCACTCCTTGATGCGAACTCGAAACTCGAAACTCGATGCCCATCACTTGTAGATCCTGAAGTAAATGGTTGTTTATGGATAGCGAGCCCACGTGCTTCCGACTCAGAGCATCAGCAACGATGTTTCCCTTGCCCGACGTATATGTGATCGTCAGGTCATAGTCCTTAATCAGTTCTAGCCAGCGCCATTGTAGGAGGTTCAGTTCCCGTTGGGTGAATAGATACTTGAGGCTCTTGTGGTCTGTATAAATTTTGTAAGCAACACCATAAAGAAAATGCTGCCATAACTTCAGTGCAAATACAATTGCCGCCAATTCCAAGTCATGCGTCGAGTAGTTTTTCTCGTAAGACTTCAGTTGTTTGGAGGCGTACGATATTACCTTATCCCTTTGCATGAGAACACACCCTAAGCCGAGTCTCGAAGCATCGTTATATATCTGAAACTCTTCTACCCCATTCGAAAGTGCAAGAATTGGAGCTGAAATGAGCCATTGCTTAAGTTCCTGAAAGCTAGCTTCGCAGTCATCACCCCACTTGTATACAATCCCTTTCTGAGTAAGGCGAGTCAAATGCGAGAACAATTTAGAAAAATCTTTCACGAACCTACGGTAGTATCCCGCTAGGACTAGAAAGCTTCGAACTTCACTGGCTGACGTAGGTTGCTTCCAGTCCACCACCGCCTCTATCTTCTTTGGGTCTACAGTGATGCCTTCTGCCGAGACGACATGTCCAAGGAATGCCACGCTGTTCAACCAGAACTCATACTTGGTGAGCTTTGCAAACAACTAATGCTCTCGTAATGTTTGTAGCATGATCTTCAGGTGTTCCTTGTGCTCCGTCTCGTTCTTGGAATAGATTAGTATATCGTCAATAAACACGACTATAAACTTGTCCACAAACGGCCAAAACACGCGGTTTATCAGATCAATAAAAGCTGCAGGGCATTCGTCAAGCCGAACGACATTACAAGATATTTATAGTGTCCATATAGGGTTCAGAATGCTGACTTGGGGACATCATTGGATTTGATTTTTAACTGGTGATAGCCTGATCTGAGATCAATTTTAGAGAAAACTATTGCACCTTGCAGTTGATCAAACAGGTCATCTATCCTTGGCAATGGGTACTGGTTCTGCACGGTAGCCTTATTCAGTTCTCGGTAGTCAATGCACATCCGTATGGATCCGTCCTTTTTCTTCACGAACAGCACCGGAGTTCCCATGGAGAAATGCTTAGGCGAATGTATCCTTGGTCCAACAGATCTTGCAATTGTACCTTTAGTTCCTTTAGCTCTGTTGGGGCCATTCGATAGGGTACCTTTGATATCGGTCGTGAATCCGAAAAGGTGTCAATGGAGAATTATTTCTCTCGATCAGGAGGCATTCTAGGCAGCTCGTCCGGGAACACGTCAAGGAAATTTGTTATGACATAAGCCTGGGCTGCATCTGCACTTTCCTGCAGGGTGTCTTGAATAGAGGCTAAGTACCCTTCACAGCCCGAATACAACATACGCCTAGCTGAAATTGCTGATATCACCATCGCCGTCTTTGGTGCAGCGCTACACGAATAGTAGAAGTCTGCCTCGCCGGGTAGACGAAATACGACTCACTTTTCCGCGTACTCGATTGTTGCATGGCAAGCACCCAACTAGTCTATCCCGAGAATAATATCATAATCCATAATGTGTAGCATAATGACATCTAAGAAAAGCTTCCTTCCTCTGGTACAAATATAACCATCCCTATAGATCGCATTGGCGGGCATGTCGACTCCCGAAGGGGTACTCACGCAAAGGTTCATATTTAATAGAGTAGAAGCTAATTTATTATCAATAATAAAATCAGCAGATATGAAACTATGCGTAGCACCTGAATCAAATAAGACTCTAGTGGGAAATACTTGAAAAAGTAAGGTACCTGTCACAACAGTGTCGGAGACGAATGCCTCATCCCGAGTCAATGCAATGACTCGGCCTTGGGCACCCTGGCGTTGTGGGTTCACTGGTACAGCATTGGCGCCGTGTGTCGGAGGCCCCTTATTCTGATTTTCGTTGTTCTGATTCAGCTATTGTCTGATGATTGGCCTGGGGTCTCGACATTCAAAAGCTTTATGGTCCAAACGACCACATTTGAAGCATCCAACAACTCACCACTTATTCACCCGATGCCCCATCTTGCCGCACCTATGGCAATACGGTCCCTGGGGCAGACCCCTTTGCTCAGATGTGTGCGGACGCTTCGGTGTCCAGACCCTCCTATTTTATGAGGCCGCTTGTTGAAATTGGTACGGGGGGTCTGTACATTGACCTTTTATGAATTGTGCCCAAAGATCTGTTAGCTATTCAGGGCAGCTTCGTAACATTCCCTGTAGGTTTGACACTTCTGATTTATAACGTCCCTATGCAGATCGTCATTCAATACTTTCTGAAAATAGTAGCACCACGCTTGCTAGTTAGGCAAGAAGTGTCTGGCAAATTTGGCGAGTCTAGTGAATACTGAATCATAATCATCAACAGACATACTTTCTTGCACCAGATTGCTGAAGTTGTCTTCTTTTTATTGTCGCACGACCCGTGGGATATATTGTTCAATAAAGGCCGATTTGAATATCTTCCAGGTAATCTTGCAGTTGGGATTGGCATCATAAATCCCTTTCTTGGTGGCTTTCCACCAATCATGCGCCCGTAGTTCCAGTTGTACTGATGCACAAGCCATCCGTTTGGACCCCTTAATGCCAACCAAGTTGAAGAGTCCCTCTAGTTTCGTAATCCATCCCATCACCATGTCCGGTTCTACTCGCCCGTTGAACGTTGGTGGATGTATTTTGGTGAACTTCGCCGCTCTGCAGGTTTTCCTAGCGAGGGGCTACGTTTCTTCGGATTCGTCTTCCACCGCCATAGCCGTCGAGGCTCCACCGTTGCTGGGTACCAAGAATGCGATCAATTTTATCATGGTATCCATCTGCTTCTGTTGAGTAGTGAACTGCGCCTGAATTTGTGCCTGCTTAGTGGCAGCTTGCTGTTGCTGCACCTCCATGAGATGCATGAGTCACTCGGTCATATCGATAGAACCCGCTCCTCTGGATTCTCCAAAACTTGTCGGATCGCTCTGGATAGGCTGAACATTGCTTGCAACGGCAGTGCTCTTCTTAGCCATTGCTTCAAAAGAGAATAGCTCGTCAACACTCCAAAAATGATAAATCCTTATTTATGGGCTCATTGTATAGGCGATTCATCTCATGCAGCGAACGCCGAATGCAACTCAATTGAGAGGCACATCAAACTCCTATATTATCTTTTGAAATTCCAAGAAAGTGAAGTCGTGCTCTGATACCAATATGTCACTCCCCGATACCGAAAGGGTCAATCATCCTCACTGGATCCTTTACGGAACCGATCATCCTCGCTGGGGCATAATGTCATGCGAGCCTGGAGTTGCGCTCGCACAAGGCAAAAACGTGCACCGATAGGAACCCATTGAAAACACAAGTTAGAAAATACATTCACAGATAGTTGAACATAAGTATAGGAAGAAACATGCTTTTTATAGATAATTCAGAGTAATTTACATAGAGTTTATATTTGATGCACCTCTCGGCTACTTGATTTACATTATAAAAAGAAAACTCAAAAGGCAGGGTGCACTCCATCAGATAGTCCTCGTCGTTCATACATTACGCCCTTGTATAGATTAAAAGTCCACGCCTCCAAAATGAACTGACTTCAACTATACTTCAAAATAGAAGGGCTTTTAATGCCTTCTCGTCTATCCACTAGCGTTGCACCGCCTGAGTACCTGAAATAGTTGTCCACAACATGGGTCAGTACTCAGCTGTACTGGTGAGCGGGACGAACCCACTCGAGTAAATCAACACTAGCTTATTAGGGGCGAGCATGCATTAAGATGATCTTTCTATAAAGAACTAAGTAAATTCAGTTCATATCAGTTGCATGTTTTGATAGGAAAGAAAATAACATTAAATCCATCAAGTACATCGGTTGCTTACTCAACTGATGCACGCCTTTCCTGCAACGAAACACAAGTATACTATCCATCTGCACAAGACAATAAATTAGCATGTGTTCTATTCTATGCGGTTATTAGTGTGATCGACACAATAGGGACTTATCCAAAGCATTACGGTGCGCCCTGTCAACCCAGGTAGCAAGCCCTGTTGAAGGTCCCGCAATGCATTACGACTAGCACGATCAAATATTCCCCCCAGGTCGATATGGTTCCAGTGCCCCAAAATACTATTTTGAGGAAATGCCAAACCTTGTGCACAAGTTATCCCAGGCCATGCAAATGCATGAACAGTTCATATATCATACAATGCATGAAATAAAATAGAAGAAGTAAAGCAGTAATATATATACTTATGCAACAGTTTATATTTTCTCAAGCCGTGTTTCGATTTTGGTATCCCGTGGGTCCAAACTCTATCCGAGGCACCATGCCGCAACCAATAACCAAATTTATTTATAAGGAAGCTCGTATTTATAAGGTGTGCATGCATATAATAAGTTAGTCTACAATCTCATGTTCCTTTCTTAGAGGCTGGCATGCATTATGGCCAAGGATTTTCTAGGCGTTCAGCCGGGCATCATCGATTGAACGTTTGAAATATTAGAGATGTGGACATGAAGAAGTAGGAAAGAAGGGGCCGAACCACTCACCGGTTAAGGGAAAGTGCTGAAAGAAGGAATCTCGTCTAGTGATGATCAATCGTCAGTTATACGGACCTACAACAGCACGAGCACCGAGTTAGAATCCTTTACCTATCCTTCCTCCCGAACTCTCCAAGAATCAAAGCTCCAAACGAGAAAGCCAACAGCGAAAACCAAGCAAATCGAAAGCAACACCAAATCAAAATCCCAAAGCGACATCAAGAAAACCAAGCAACAAAGCACAAAAACTATTGGACTTGTTTCAATAGAGGCCTATCCATGAGCTGGAAATGATTATTGTATTTCGTCCGTGGTAAGAGGATGGCGAAGATCTAAACTCCAAACTATGACTCAGACAAACTAGCCACAAGCCCAATTATATAGTGTGCATCCCGGTCGGATCGGGATTTGAGGTACTACACAAGCCCAGTGTATTCGTATATATGTCTATTATATATCACACGTGTAATCGAGTTACCATGTTGTATTCGTGTTTAAACCAAACCGATCACATAAGAAACTTATACTCTATGGCACAGTAGCTAGTTTATCTATTTTTATTACTAACAGTTATTCCATATTTCCTGTTGTCTCATTCCAGTACTTCACATATTTACTCTAGTTCATTTTTCATCGCCTATTGCTAGTTATCTTGTATTTTTTTCTATAATTTTTTATATATGCTCTACCATGTATTTGAAACTGCTTTAAGAGTTTTGTACTTCGCTCCAATCCTGATTGGATATATTTTTTAGATAACTGGTTAGTAGAGATGTGTCCCACATATTACGGGGCACAAGTTGGCGAGCCATCTGGGGAGATAGTACCCCTAGTCCAGGAGGATGTAGCATTAGTCATAGAGAAGACTTAGTTTTATTTGTGGCATTGTATTGACTCTTTAGAACCTTGGCATGTATTATTATTTTGGAGACTGTTGTGTTGTGACTAGATGTTAGACTTGGACTTATATTTGTGACTTTGTGCTTCTTCCCTTTATTTCATATATCTTGCCATATCTTCTCCTAGTTTTATATTATGATTGAGTATTGATTTTATTACTATATCATTATATTGTTCCTCAATTTGGAGTTGAGATGACATGACAGGTACCTTATATATATATATATATATATATATATATATATTGTGTGAGATATTAGATAGTATTGTTGACCAAGACAGCGTTCTACGTCATTCTTACAACATAGGCTGGGCGTAGTTCACCACTCGTACCCTCATTCCGGGTGTGGGTCGTGACAATAAGATATCATTCGGGTAAATAGAATGACAATTAAATGATGATAAAGATACCGCTCAATTTATTTCTTGTGGTTTTATCGGCATTCTTTCAAACCATATCCGAAATTCAATGTTTTCATAGTACATTCATCAAGAAAGTGAATGATCGAGGATGAGAGGTAGTTCGCTTAAAAGGAATAACTTCAAATTTTTATTGGATTGAAAGTTACAGAGTACAAGAAGGGGAAGCACACAACTGAAAGGAAGCACACAGCAAACTATTACAATAGTAGTAAAAAATAATATACTTCTTAACAAGAGACTGAGTCTATATTTATATTACAGAGGGTCATCAGGGAATGACTTGATAACCGGCATCTTTCGATCATCGATGATTCGAGCTTATCTCCAGGTCACCAGCATTAGTAAGTGTATGTCGCTTTCTTCTTTACTTTATGCGTCTTTTAATAAAGGAGGAGCATCTACACCGAAAGTATGTAGGGTCCACCATTGTCGGCTATTGTCTTTAAAGAGATTCCACTTTATGGAAAGTAAAGCATTAGCTTTGCAAAAAGTAAAGATTTCCTGCTACCTATTACTTGGCATATAGTAATATTTACTATAGATCATCATCATTCTCTTTATCTGATTCATGAGTAGTGACTCTATTATGCAATCTTTTGAAGAAGACCTCTGAATCCTTTTCAATAGTATCTTCTATCATTCTTTCTGATCTGGTAGAACCAACAAAACAATTATTTGTTTCAAAAATTGATTCAAATTGAGTCTGCATATATTGAAGATATTTTTTCTTTAATTTTTTCTCAGTAATTCGAGGATTTTTTCGTCTCAATGAATCCTTCAATTTTTTCGTAGGGTGTTCTTTTATCATTTTTTTTCTTTAGCTTGTCTTCAACAAGGACCTCATTATCCTTGATAGATTTTTTTATAATTTGTACCTTTTATTTTTCGTCAATATGATTCCACCATTTGATAAAAAAATTGGCCAAGATAGAGAAATTATCGTAATTGTATTCACATTTAATTATCCATTTAAAAATATATGGTATTTCGAAATGGATAAAGAAATACATTGTGCACTTCCCTTCAAAAATTATGTCAGTTTCTGACACGGAGAGTAGGATTGGGCCCATGTAGCAAATAATTTCTGGAGAGAAGGTGGTAAAATTTTCAGGGTAGCACCAAATTGTAGCCACCAATGAATAAACAAAGCAGGAATTTTCTGTTTTAGAATTTTTGGATAAATTCTAATAAACGAAGAGTGCTTCTGCTTACTGTCATGACCCACACCCAAAAAATTGGGCATGAGTCGTGGTTACGTCTAGCCTACGCCGCAGCATCGGCGGTAGAACGCTGTCTAGGTCTACTATCTAGCTAACCATCTCACACAATCAATATATATACCTGTCAATATCTCAACTCTAAACGGAGGAGCAATATCATAAAGATAACACAAGTACTCAATCACGAATCTAAGCACGATAAGATAACACAAAAGACTAACAACTACAAAGTCTAAACAACTACTACTAAAATAACCACAACATCAATAATAATAATAATAATACAATATCCTGAATAATATACAATACAAGGTCTCAATCTAAACCCGGGGACAAACCCGGTATAAAAGGCTAATAAAACAACAACTGAGGTCCTAGTGATCCCGGCTACCAACCCGGAAATTACTCCTAAACTAGGGGGTCCCTGTCTGCACCATCGACAGGCTGAGGTCCATAAAATGTCGGACACCAATCATCCGGATCCTCTGGAAAAAATATGTCCAGTCAGGACTGGAGCAAGTACACCTCTAACAGCAGTTCCAGTTAAATGATAAAAACTATAAAGCAGTTGTAGCAAGTAGCAAGGTGAAGGAAATAAAGTATGAACAAGAAAATATGCATATCACTGGTGCATAAGGGTAAAGATGCATGAATATCAGAAGCAAGATAGTAATGACTGCAAGATACAAGAAATCTAAACTAAGAGTAAGTATGTGCACAAGAACATAGTGAGTCCAGCAAGAATACATGTAATGAGTCAAGTCCAGAAACTATAAGTGAGACCAGCAAGAAATACAAGAGAGTCCAGACTAGAAAGAATGAACTCGTGTCTTTGAAATACCTGTTTCGACATATAAATGGCTAGGGGTAAGTATGGCTCACCGTGCACTGGGTGCGCGGCTGCTATCATTCCAAATTAGACCAAAGGGGGTGATTCCAGTGATTCTAGTTAGGAATGTTTACATGTTTACTCGAGTATTTCTCCGCCCTGACTAGTACAAGTGAATCCAAGACCTAACACGTAAATCAAGTATGAGGCCAGCCAAAAACATGAGTGATGCCTATAGTGATGCCTGTAGGTGATGCCAGTAGGTGATTCCATAATAGAGGTCAGAAACATGAAATATACGTATTGCAAGTAAATGAATCCAGAAATACTAGTCCGTATCATGCCAAAAAATCAGATGATACTATATTAGAAGCTGAATCATAATAATCATCAAATAATGGAAACTATCAGAGAATATACTCGCTTGACGTCCTGAGCAACTGGCGATCCGAACTGGTGTCGCAAGGACCTATTAAAAAACAAGGTTAAACAAGGTTCTAATGAGTTAAACAGATATAAAATAACTAAAAATAAGCTTCTAGGGTCGTTCTAGGTCAAACGGGTCAAACTGGTAAAATCTGGGTTAAAAAGTCAACTCTGGGTCCAAAAAATTAACTCTGGGTCAAAACTAGGTCAAAAGTTGACTTTGGCGGTCAACCGGGTCAACTACGGTCAACTCTAGGTCAAACTAGGGTGCCCCTGAAATTCTAGGTCAAAACTAGGTCATTAAGCTAATAAACCCTCAAACTCGCCTCCTTGAGATACCGGAATAACCTCAGTATCCGATACCTCAACCTACGCTATACGCCCCGCATATACCCTCTATAATATATACTAGCACGTATATATATATATATATATATATATATATATATATATATATATA
>JAYESA010000002.1:69227660-69308340 GCA_036927795.1 Iris macrosiphon | reverse complement strand
TAATGCAAACTTAGAAAGATATAACATGAATGGAATAACGAAGAAAAGAATAAAGATACAATCCACAAGTCTAAAATAATATACATGCCATGAATCTCAATAATAGTCTAATACAAGTCCAAAAAATATAAACTAAACCTCCTCAGACTCTGCAACTAAGTCCTCCTGGTCTACAGGAGTATCCACTAAAGGTACACTATCCTGTGGCCCATAGAATGTAGAACACTGATATATGAGCCAATTATCTGAAAAAATATATCCAATCAGGATTAGAGTGAAGTACATAACTCTGAAAGCAGTTTCAAATACATAATCGAGCATATAAAATAGATAATAGAAAAGAATACAAGATATCTAAATATAAGAATGAAATAAACAAGACGAAACAGGTAATATACTAGAATAGAGAACAAACAATATGGATATCTACAATATGAATAAATAGCTAAAATCTAACTAATGTGCCTCAGAATACAAGTTTATTATGTGATCGATTTGGGTTAAACATGATCAATAAGGTAACTTGATTATAAGTATACTTTGTAATCGACATGTATACAAATAACAATAGACTTTGATCACATAATTAACTCCTACTCTCCCATCCCCAACTAATACTAATGGATCCAATCATGACACATTACGACACGAATATGGCCACAGAACACGAGCAGTAGGTGTACATGAATATAATCATACTGAACATGAGTAGTGTGTATACACGAATAAGCATACTAAATACGAGCAGTGTGTGAACACAAAATATAAATAATTAATACCCAATACATATGATAAAATACATGTGGAGTACCCGCTGAACACGGTAGGGGATAACATCTCCTGACAGGATCCATGTTGTACCAGTCCGTGAAACCACTGTGTCTGAATCAAGTATATAGTTCTAGAATATGAGATATATACACTATTATAAAATAAAAACTAACAGAGAAATATACTCACCTGAAGTCCTAAGCAAGGTGTGTCTCTCGATGCCCAAGCATGTGTCACACAAACCAATATATGGTACATTGCATCAATACAAGGTTCTGAAATGAAAAATAAGTTAAACTATTACAATTTTAGGTCATAAATCCATTTCTAAGTCAAAACAGTCAAACTAGGTCAAACTGGCTATTTTTAGGTCATATGAGTCCAACTCTAGGATATTAGGTCAACAAACTATGAAACTAGGCTACACTAGCTAATCTAAGATATTAGGATACACACAAAATATCGTATCATAGGATACACAAGTTTTTAATATTAAAATAGTAATTTTTATATATATACAAGGCAATACATATATTATCCTAGCTAACTAAAGCAAAGTGGATACCTTGGCCTTAAACCAATGCATATCCCACTACCTACACACCCATCTCGATACTCAAACCCAATACCTTGAGTATCGACCTATTACCTTGACATTACCTCCTATTGCATATAGCTAATACCAAAACTAAACTATAACTAATATATAGCTACTAATCTATTTCAATACTACTAACTATCTAACACTAACAATGCATATCAATATTACCTACTAACTTATCATCAATACCCATATACTACATAGATATAGTTAACAGTCTACTAGTAGGTATGAATAACTAACTATTAGATAACAAAGTATATAACTAACTATTATACTAACACTTAACTATTACACTTTCAAGTATATATATATATATATATATATATATATATATATATATATATATATATATATATATATATATATATATATATATATATATTACTAAACTACTAGCTATAATAGCTACACTAACTAACCCACTAGCTAAACTATACCTTCCTGCTGAACCCATGTCTCAGAGTTGCTGATATTGTGCAGTTAAGGCACACTCCTTGCTGTTGCCTTGCTCTTCAGGGGTTGTTGTTGTTGTTCTCTATTAACACTGAGACTTGCTGATGGTTGTTCACTACAGTTTTGCATTGTGCTGATGTTATTGCATCCTCTCTACTTTTTTGCAACTGCTACTGCAGTTTCAAGCTCCTTGCCGTCGATAGGCTGCTGTGCAGTTGGTCTTCTCTGTTGCACTGTGCAGTGCAGCTAGCTTCTTAGCTGCTACTGCTATCTCTTCTCAGTATGCACACTGTATTATTCTCCCTCTGTGAGCAGTAACTGCTACTACAACTCTCTTGTTGCAACTTCTATGCAGTGGAGGCATTTTTAATGGTTGCACACTGTAGTAGCTACTCTGTTGCAGGATGCCCTCTGCTGATACTTGCTGCTGTTGCATTGAGGTCCACTGCCCCGATCTCTCATCCA
This sequence comes from Iris macrosiphon, assembly GCA_036927795.1. Classification (NCBI taxonomy): domain Eukaryota; kingdom Viridiplantae; phylum Streptophyta; class Magnoliopsida; order Asparagales; family Iridaceae; genus Iris; species Iris macrosiphon. Next base: position 69,306,047 of record JAYESA010000002.1, on the reverse strand, counting down.
CACTGCTCACTTACTATGCACCCTCACTCACACACACACACACACACACACACACACACACACACACACACTCATAAATACTATAAGCACACACATATACACACACATATATACTGCTATATATATATCAACCTATACATATACACATACCCTCCCATATATATATATATATATATATATATATACAACCACATATACACATAAAGATATAACATCTCATACATATATACATATATATATATGTCATGACCCGCACCCGGAATTTGGGCATGAGTCGTGGGTACGTCTAGCCTACGCCGCAGCATCGGCGGTAGAACGCTTTCTAGGTCACAAACATAGTATATCCTGTCAATAGTCTCAACTCCGTACGGAGGACAATGATAAATAAACCACAGATCTATAATATACTCAATCACAAGCTATAAGAATAATGGCACGATGAGAATTGAAAAGAGTTCAAAAACCAACCACAATAAGTCCAACTCAAATCCTGGGTCTAAATGACCTCACAAAGTCACAAAATAATAGGTACAACTCAGTCTCAGGCTAAAACAATAAATGCAGAAAAAAAAAATCTAAGTACAGCTAGGTAGGATCTCCTCTAGGATAGGCACCTCCTCTGGGATTTCCGGAGTAAAATCTCCCTCTAATCCTGGGCCGTAATGAGTGGGGCAAAAGTCCTCCAGGTCCTCTGAAAATGTTGTTATCCAGTCAGGATTGGAGCGAAGCACAAGCACTAACAGCAGTTTCATTAAATTGACAAAGTCTATAAACAGTGTAAGAGATACAAGATGGAAATAAATGCTGAAAATGAGAAGTACAGGAGAAAATGAAATAGACAATAGAGCATCTAGCAATGAACAATAAACAGTGAATGCTAGAACAAGTAAATCTGAATAAAAATAAAACATCTAGCTAAGTGTTTGAAATATTAGTTTATTATGTGATCGGCTTGGGACTGGATCAGGCTGGTTATATATGATTAGCTATGATTCTTTTAGGTCAGGCTAACCGTATGGTTAGCTATGGTGCATATAGTGGTCAGGCTAATCATATATAACAGCTATGGAGCATATAAATGGTCAGGCTGTACCCGACGTGAGAAGTGGGGTGAGCTATGGTACATATAAATATTTGGATATGATCACATAATCTACTAATAGTTCCCCATCCCCCAGCTAGCACGATGGATTCCAATCACGACTCCTCATGATGGGGATCTAGGGTGCTAACCCGTGTATCCATAGTGTCAGAATCAAGTATGTAAGCACTATAATTTATAGAAGTAATCAACAATGAAAACTGTCAGAGAATGTACTCGCCTGTGGTCCTGAGCAAGGTGTGAGGATCGATGTCCAAAATGGGATCAAAATGACCTAATATGGAAATTCAATGTTAATTAATGAATTAAAAGAATAACAGGTTTAACAATTTAAATACGAGGTTTCTAGGTCATCCTAAAATCTACTGGTCAATACTAGTCCATTTGATACCATGCTAGCCCATACTTAGACCAACCTAACTAACTAGTCATTACTAGGCTGACTGGGTAGTTCCAGTAGCTAAGATATACTAACACCACACTAGAGTTATTTATATTTACCTAAAATATATAGGATAGTGTTTATATAGTAACTTAACTTATACCTTATTCATATAATTAATACCCTCAACCCAAAACTAGCTACACACTTTGATACTCCCCTTGATGTTTATATTCATAACCCACACTTATTTTTTGTACTGATATATCCCCCTTATCTAGCACTTGATGAATTTAGCCACTACACCCACACACATATATTTATTACCTACACTGCACATAATCCACCTTGCACTCAGACACACACTGAAACACAGGTTCTGAAATACACACACACACACAGTTAACCTTACTGATACACTGCTATACATCACATAGGGACCTCACTGCACTCACACACACACTGAACCTAACTAGTACACATACACAGTCACTGCACACTGCTCCCTCTCTAACTCTCTCTCAGAAATACACACAGGTAGTACTCCCCTCTAACTAATTTTTAGGTGCAGGGACTATACTTACATACTGCAGATCCTTATCTGCTTTGCATACTAACACCTATTAATACACAAGCATATGCACTCCCCTCATCCCACCTGGCACTAAGTATCAGCTAAAGTCTGATACTCACACTAAACCCTCACATACATCACTGCCTCACCCAAGTTACTGACAAAGTTCACTAGCTGAACAAGGACACACACACACAATAACATTTCACACAGTCTTCACAACACAGGTACACACTGGACCTGACACAACACTCTCACACAACTCAGTGCATCTCACACACTGCCTGGTGCACTGACTCTCAAATACCTACATACACATATAACCCAAAATACTGATACATACCCCCTGCTCTAATACCTCACATACACACTCACTGATACTTAATCACAGTATCAGTTAATGAGAACTGATACACACACAGACACACAAAACTAACAGTATATACACACAGGTAATCTAATACACAGTCCTAGGCTAAACTGATACCCATAGCACCCACACTCACACATGCTGCTACACACTGAAACACATAGATACACCCACTGACACATAATACACAGCTACACACAGACACACAGTTCCTCACTCTCATAATACCAATCACTGATACTGAACATAGGTATGGATCAAATCTGCACATTTAACACTCAAGTTACTGACATAACACATAGGTAAAACTGGTCTCAACTTACTGACCTACAGCCACACACAGTAGTGAAACCCTCCCCCAAACTGATACACACGGGAATCAAAACCCGACTGAACAGTGGGATACCCTTTCCCCCAATCTGCTGCTGAACATGTTCAATTGGATTCCCGACTGCACAGTACTCTTCCCTAACACAGTTTCTCACACTGTACAGTCAGCCCCAATCCACCCGACTGTACAATGAACCATTCACAGTTTATTCCCCTCTTCTAAACACCCACACACATCTACAACATAGATATAGATAGAAACACACATCAAATCTATAAACATATGTATAATTATATATATATACATCATACATTATTCATCAAATTAGATTATATTAAAGTAGATTAGATAGGTGTTCATCCTTTCTTTGGCATTTCATCAAACACATGTAGTGCAGAAAAACAATTATACATACAACCCATGAATCCTCAACCCAAAACCCTAAAAATCGAGTTCAACCTACCCATATGAGATAAAATCAACCTACCTACGAATACCTAGGGTTAGGGTTTCTGATAATTGGGGAAAACAAATGTTGGGGACACTTAAACCTAAACAAACCCTAAAATTCGAAACTACACAGCAAGGGTGGTTTCCTAATGGCATTAACATCTGAAAACAAAATAAAAAAAATAAAAACAGGGTTTTTACCTGCAGGGATAGTTTCTTCAATGAGGTTCTTCTTCTCCAAGGCTTCCTGACCCACGTTCCTTGCTTTCCTTGCTTTGGAGGAGGAGAAAATGGAACCTAGGGCTAGATTTCGAAATTTTGGGGTGGGTTAATGGTTTCTCTTGATGGAGGCTAGGGTTTCTCTTTTCTACATGAAGGATGGCTTTGTGAGAAGCTTCTTTTTTATATTAAACCTAGTTTTAGGGTTTCCATGCATAGTTTTTAGATTAAACCCCCTGGCCCTCTCATGTAGAACCTAATTAACTCAGGTTTAGGCCTTCTAGGGTTTGAGGTCCAAACCTAAAATTAGAATTCTAGGGTTTCACTAGAACTGGGTTTTTAAATTAGGGTCTGGTCATTAGGGTTTGTCCTAATGCGTTCTAGGGTTTGACCTAAAACCAAATATCACTTACAATATATAATTAGTTTATAAAACTCAGCAATTTAATTTAATACATAATTATTTAAAATGGTGAAATTACACAAATGTCCTTATTTGGAAATGTGGTAGTGACAATATAACATACATATATACATATAACATAACCATACATATAGATATATAGATGTATATCTATATATATATATATATATATATATATATAAACACATATGCATATAGATACCTTTATACACTTTGCCATATAGTTATATATATACCTAGCCATATATACTCATAGATATATATATATATATATATATATATATATATATATATATATATATATATATATATATCATACATAATATATTACACAAGTCGCATAGAATTAAAGAGCAATGAAACAAACACGTAGAGTGCACCGTACCGTATCACACTCATTCTATGATACGCTTGCGATACGGCTCTACTACACAACCAAACATATCCCGAAGGACACGAGCAAGTCTAGAATACTAATTATGCATGATACAAAGAATAATTAAATCAACTACGTGTCCGTGTCAAGAAGTGACATACACAAATCTTCGTGTCAGAGAAAAACCCCCAAATCAATACGTATCGCCAAATTGACGGGATACGGCCTACACATATCCAATTGTGGATATGACACTAGTTATAAACAATCAAACACATGTTAATTTGATCTAGTTGACCAATTGATAAACACATGATGTGCCAATCTCGAAATCCCCTCAAAATTGACACAAAAATACACATAACTTCCTCCATAGGCCTCCTATGAACCTAATTCTAATTCCTATAGGTAGCCTAGGCATGTGGGGTGGTTCCTTATGGTTAAATCTCAGATTTATAGTCTATTAAGAGAGAGAAAACTGAAATATAGCTATTGGGAGATGGATTCTCAATAAAAATTCTCAAATGAGTGAATGTAGCCTCCTCCTTGTAGATCTTGGCTCATTCTTGTAGATCCTTGCTTCCTTCTTGTAGATCCATATTGTAGTAGCCTTTAATGAAGAATATAGAAGGAATTTGAGAAGAAATTGAGTAGGGAATGGTGAGAGAATGAAGATATTGGAAGGAGAAAAGTTTTTAGATCTAAATAAAATAGAAAAATGAGAAGAGAGAGACTCTCTCTCCTTTCTATGGTGGCCTGACCTAACCCCTCTCCCAAGCAAGTATAAAATAACCATAACACCCCTTGGGGCATCTCATGAAGAAATTAATTAAGGAGGGAAGGTTCTAGTCTAATGGTTTCACTAATTAATTCATCCTCCTAATGAATAGGCCTAATTATTGGGCTCAATCTAAAATAAAATAAATGTTGGGTTCATGCATCTAAACTAACTAGTTAGGTCCACTACATAAGTCCAAAAAATGAATACTACATCTAACAATCAATAAATAATACAACAAATATATTTACACATGCATAATATTCAATATAATAATCCTAAAATAAAATATACCCATGCCAATTTACCAAACTACTCTCAATTGAAAAAGTGAGGGTGACAATCCTACCCACCTTAGAAAATTTTTTTCCTCGAAATTAAGGAAGAAAGTAACTACAAAAAGCAAATAATATAATGCAAGAAAGAATTATACCTTACGGCTCGAACATATATGGATATCACTCGCGCATCTCGGCCTCTCGCTCCCAGGTACTCTCTCCGGGTGAGTGATGCCTCCACATGACCTGCACCAAAGAAATCTTCTAGTTCCTCAGCACCTTCTCTCTCCGATCCAGAATCTCAACTGGCTGCTCTGGATAACTAAGAGTAGGGCCCACCTCTATCACATGATTAGGATCTGCCATATACCGTCTCAACTACGACACATGAAATACGTTGTGCACTTTCTCTAATGCAGGTAGTAAGTCTATTCTGTAAGCAACTGCACCGACCCTCTTAAGAATACTGAAAGGTCTGATGAATCGTGGACTAAGCTTTCCGCCTCCACCGAAACGAATCATGCTACGTGTCAGAGAAATCCTCAAGCCACCAACCTAGCACAAAATACAACCTTAGCACTCTAACAAAAACAAATAATCACAAGCAATACAAAACAAAATCTATACCTCAAACTCTAATGGTCTCCAGTGGCTATCGGCTCAATGCCGCTGTCTGTCTTGCGCCACCCGAAGTCTATCCCTGATGAGCTTCACCTTCTCAGTTGCATCCATTATCATCTCTGGTCCCAATAAAGCTCGTTCACTAATATCATCCCATGATAACGGAGTACGATATCTCCGTCCATACAATGCCTCAAATGGTGACATCTTAATACTGGCCTGGTAGCTGTTATTGTAAGAAAACCCTACCAAGTGAAGATGATCCTCCTAAGAGCCTCCAAAATATAAAACATAGGTGTGTAACATGTCCTTGAGATTCTGAATAGTTCTTTCCGACTGCCCGTCTGTCTGAGGGTGATATGCGGTACTGAACTTGAGTTGAGTGCCCAAGCTAGCCTGCAAACTCCTTCAGAAGTGGGACGTGAAGCGACTATCCCAATCCGAGACTATGCTCACAGGAACACCATGCAATTTGACTATCTGACGCACATACATATCCGTTAGCTTCTCCGTAGATGTACCCACTTTGAATGCCAGAAAGTAGGCTGATTTGGTCAACCTGTCTACGATGACCCAAATCGCATCTTTACCTCCTGGAGAACACGAAAGTCCTGAAACAAAGTCCATCGTCTTATGCCCCCATTTCCACTCTGGAATGGGTAAAGGCTGAAGCAATCCATCTGGCCTTTGTCTCTCCGCCTTTACCTGCTGGTAAACCAAACATCTAGATACGAAGCTAGCTACCTCTCGCTTCATACCATACCACCAAACATGCTCCCTCATGTTCCTATACATCTTGTTGGCACCTGGATGAACATAGTACTGAGATCGACGCGCCTTCTGAAGAATCTTCTTGTATAATTCTCCACTCTGCACACATAATCTAGTACCGTGTCGCAATAATTCAGCATCTGCAATGCTGAAGTCTTCTGCCAACCCTATCTAGACCTGTGCTCTGATGCTCCTCAGAGACTCATCCTCGAACTGTGCGGCTCTAATCCGGTCCATCAACCCTGACTATACTTGCAGTCCCTACATCTGTGCTGCAACTCCAGGAACTAATACCTCAATGCCCAAACTATCAAGATCGGCCAATAAATATCTGTCTCTCGTCAAATATATGGCTACTGGATACCTGCTCAAGGCATCCGCGACTGCGTTGACCTTCCCTGGATGGTACTAGAAAGAAATATCAAAGTCCTTCATCAACTCTAACTATCGTCGCTGCCTCATGTTGAGCTCTTTTTGTGTAAACACATACTTCAAGCTCTTATGGTCTGTAAAGATCTCTACCTGCTCTCTATACAAGTAGTGTTTCTACAGTTTAAGAGCAAAGTAACTGCTGCCAACTCCAAGTCATGGGTAGGATAATTTTTCTCATACAGACGTAATTTCCTGGAAGCATAGGCCATCACCTTCCCGTTCTGCTGTAACACACAACCCAAACCCTTACCCGATGCATCACTGTATATAGAAAATCCTCCTGTCCCTGATGACAATATCAATATTGGAGCTGTAGTCGATCTCTTCTTCAGCTCCTCAAAAGCAGACTGACAATCCTCAGTCCAGATGAACTCCACGTCCTTCCTGGCTAGTCTAGTCATTGGCTCCGCAATCCTGGAAAAATCCTGAACAAATCTTCGATAATAGCCTACCAATCCAAGAAAACTCCTGATCTCCGCCACTAAACTCGGGGTAGACCATGATGCAACTGCTGAAATCTTCTTCGGGTCTACTGAGATCCCGTCTTCTATAATCACATGCCCGAAAAATTCAACCATATAAAGGAAGAACTCATACTTCGAAAGCTTGCCATATAGTTTCTCCTTCCCGAGGGTATCCAGAACCATCCTCAAGTGCTTCTCATTCTCCTCCGGGGTCTTCGAATAAATCAGTATATTATCAATGAATACTACCACAAACTGATCCAAGTACTGATGAAATACCTTATTCATCAGGTTCATGAATACCACCGGGGCATTGGTCAACCCAAACGGAATTACCAAGAACTCAAACTACCCATACCGAGTCCTGAAAGCTGTCTTCGGAATGTCTTCCTTCTTCACTTTCACCTGGTAGTACCCCAACCTCAAGTCTATCTTTGAAAATACCTTCGCTCCGCTCAACTGATCAAACAAATTGTTAATCCATTACAACGGGTATTTGTTCTTGATAGTGAGGTTGTTGAGTGCCCTGTAGTCGATACACATGCGTACCGACCCATCCTTCTTTGGTACAAAAATTACCAAAGCACCCCATGGAGATGAAATAGAGCAGATGAAGCCCTTGTCCTGTAACTCATCAACCTGCTTCTTCAACTCCGCCAGTTCGCTGTTGTTTACTTTATAGATATGCTGTGATATTGGCTCTATGTCTGGCACTAAATCTATAGAGAACTCCACATCTCTATCCTATGGCAATCCTGACAACTTCTCCAAAAAGATGTCTATTTACTCTGCTATCAACGGATATGGCGGCTCCTACTCTTCTACCAAATCTCCACAGAAGTCACCTTCGCTCTGCTCTGTTGTTTCCTCTGACGAACTCAAACTCTGGGTCTCTTTGCGCCTGAAATAAAACTCTGCCTCCATAACAATTGATACTAGCATGATACCTACTCAACTAATCTATCCCAAGTACTATATCGTACCTCGAAAGTGGCATTACGAGTATACATACGCCCAACTCTTGGCCTCCTAAAGAAACTCTCTGGTCCTTGCAAACATCACTGACCAGGATAATGCCACCCCCGGTCGTGATCTTACATGTCCTCGCCAATAGTTCAGACTCTAGACGATGTCTCAAAGCAAAAGATACATATACAAAACTATGAGAAGCACATGAATCAAACAAAGCATGAGCTGGAAATGAATCAAGATAGACTGAACCTAAGATAACATCACCGACTGGCTCCTCCTTCTCGACGGTTAAGGCGAAAGCTTGCCCCGGTCACTGGGCATCTTTCTGCTACTGCGGGTGCTGAGCAAACTGCTACTGTTGCGGTGGTAGAGATCCTCTCTGCTGTCTAGCTGGTGGTCTCGCGGCTGCTCACTGTGCCTGAGCTCCGTCCTGAGCTGGACGAGCTGGGACTTTAGGATAAACCCTCAACTGATGGTCTCCTGATCTACAGAATAAGCACTGGCCTAATCTCATCCTGCATGCATCCCATCCATGTCCTTTCTTCTTACAAAAAGTGCAAGAAACAGCTGCCCTCTGGATCTGGTACATTTGCTGTACCAGCGCTCTAGCTGGTCCATGATACTGCTGCCTCGGATGTTGGAAATGCCTCTGGTACTGCTGTTGCTGCTAAAAATGAGGTCACTTCATTGGAACCGTGTTGGTACTGGATCCTCCTGTGTCCCTCGGCCTCTTAGAGCTAAGCTCTAGATCATCTTCTGCCCGCTGTGACTGTCTCAGAATCTCGTCGAAAGTAGCGGTAGGATCTCCGTTTGTGTATGATTTGACTTTCCAGTTCAGGCCCTTCCTGAACTTCTTGGCTCTTTATTTGGGGTTCTGCCCCTCCAAAAAGCAACCTAGTCTGTAATACTCTACCGCATACTCATCCACCTTCATACCTCCCTGAACAAAGTACGGGAATTGGCTCTCTAGAGATGTCAAAGCCACATCTAGAAAGAACTTTTTCTTGAATATCTCTTTGAAAGCATCCAAATTAAGTCCTGGTACTGAGATCCTAGGGTCCATCCTGAACTAGGTCAAAGAAATATTAAATATCATGCACACCACTACCTCTATCTGCAACCTCTCTGGAATGTGCGCCAGCCACAGGTTTTGCTCGACGTCTTCGATCCAATCATCAGCATAAAGGATCCTTTTTGTGCCCTTAAAGTCCTTCGGGTCCATCCTCTTGAAGTCTATGATGGTCCCCGACCTCGGCTGCTGCAGGGTAAACAGATGTGGTGCCGTCTGTGGTTGGACTAAGACAGCTCTCTCAACTGCTGCGAGCGAATCTGGTGAGCATTCTCAATGCTCTGTCGCATGATCTCTGACTGATGCTATTGTGCCTCCATCATATACTGAAAGAGCACGAATATCTGCATCTGATCGACTACGGGTGATTGGGGTAGAAGATCCCCTGAAACTGTCAGCACTGTCTTCTGTACCGGAGATGGAGCATCTCCGAAAGTTGTTGCAGATGAAATAAACAAGATAAAATAGGTAATATACTGGAATAGAGAATAAACAATATGAATATCTACAATATGACGAAATAGCTGAAATCTAACTAATGTGCCTCAGAATACAAGTTTATTATGTTATCAGTTTAGGTTGAACATGATCAATAAGGTAACTCGATTACAAGTATGATTTGTAATCGACATGTACACGAATAACAATGGGCTTTGATAACATAATCAACTCATACTCTCCCATCCCCAACTAATACTAATGTATCCAATCACAACACGTTACGAACACGAATATAGCCACTGAACACGAGCAGTAGGTGTACACGAATATAATCATACTGAACACGAGTAGTGTGTACACGAATAAGCACACTAAATACGAGTAGTGTGTGAACACAAAATATAAATAATCAATACCTAATACACACGATGAAATATATGTGAAGGAGTACCCGCTAAATACGGTAAGTGATAACATCTCCTGACAGGATCTATGTAGTACCAGTCCATGAAACTACTGTATCGAAATCAAGTATACAGTTCTAGAACATGAAATATATACACTATTATGAAATAAAAACTAACAAAGAAATGTACTCGCTTGAATTCCTGAGCAAGGTGTCTCTCGATACCCAAGCTGGTGTCTCATAGACCTATATATAGTACATTACATCAATATAATATTCTAGAGTGAAAATAAGTTAAACTATTGTAATTCTAGATCATAAAGCCATTTCTAAGTCAAAATAGTCAAACTAGGTCAAACCGACTATTTTTAGGTCGTATGAGTCCAACTCTAGGATATTAGGTTAACACACTATGAAACTAGGCTACACTAGCTAATCTAAGATACTAGGATACACACAAAATGCCATATCATAGGATACGCAAATTTTTAATATGAAAATAGTAATTTATATATATATATATATATATATATATATATACAAGGCAATACATATAGTATCCTAGCTAACTAAAGCAAAGCGGATACCTTAGCCTTGAACCAATGCGTATCCCACTACCTACACACCCATCTCGATACTCAAACCCAATACCTTGATTATCGATCTATTACCTTGACATTACCTTGGTATCCCAAGGTAATTCAAATGCTATTGCATATAGCTAATACCAAAACTAAACTATAACTAACATATAGCTACTAATCTTTTTCAATACTACTAACTATCTAACACTAACAATGCATATCAATATTACCTACTAACTTATCATCAATACCCATATACTACATAAATATAGTTAATAGTCTACTAGTAGATATGAATAACTAACAATTAAATAACAAAGTATATAACTAACTATTCTACTAACACTTAACTACTACACTATCATATATATATATATATATATATATATATATATATATATATATATATATATATAACTATTACTAAACTACTAGCCATATTAACTACACTAACTAACCCACTAGCTAAACCATACCTTGCTGCTGAACCCCTATCTCAGAGTTGCTGATACTATGTAGTTGAGGCACAAGCTACTGCATCTCCTGCAGTATGAAGCTCCTTGTTGTTGCCTTGCTCTTCAGGGGTTGCTGCTGTTGTTCTCTGTTGATACTGAGACTTGCTAATGGTTGCTCACTGCAGTTTTGCACTGTGCTGATGCTACTGCATCCTCTCTGCTTTGCTGCAACTGCTACTGCAGTTTGAAGCTCCTTACTGTCGATAGGCTGCTGTGTAGTTGGTCTTCTCTGGTGCACTGTGAAGTGCAGGTAGCTGCTTAGCTGCTAATGCTATCTCTTCTTAGTATGTATACTGCATTGCTCTCCCTCTGTGAGAAGTAACTGCTACTGTAGCTTTCTTATTGCAACTGTTATGCAGTGGATGCATTTCTGATGGTTGCACACTGTAGTAGCTACTCTGTTGCAGGATGCCTTCTACTGATACTTGCTGCTGTTGCATTAAGGTCCACTGCCCCGATCTCTCTTCCATACTACACACTTACTATGCACCCTCACACACACACTCACAAATACTATAAGCACACACACATACATATACATATATACTTCTATATATATATCAATCTATACATATACACATATCCTCTCATATATATATATATATATATATATATATATATATATATATATATATATATATATATAACCACATATACACATATAGATATAACATCTCATACATATATACATATATATACAACATACATATATACATATAACATAACCATACATATATCTACATATATATATATATATCTACATATATATATATATATATATATATATATATATATATATATATATATATATATATATATATATATATATATATGCATATAGATACCTCTATACACTTAGCCACATAGTTATATATATACCTAGCTACATATACTCATAGATACATACACATACGCATATACATAGATATATATCATATATAATATATTACATAAGTCACACAAAATTAAAGAGTAATGAAACAAACACGTGGATTGTACCACACCCGTATCACACGAGCAAGTTTAGAATACTAATTATGCATGATACAAAGAATAATTAAATCAACTACGTGTCTGTGTCAAGAAGTAACATGCACAAATTCTCGTGTCGGAGAAAAACCCCCAAATTAATTCGTATCTCCAAATTGATGGGATACGGCCTACACATATCCAATTGTATATATGATACTAGTAACAAACAATCAAACACATGTCAATTTGATATAATTGACCAATTGACAAACACATGATGTGCCAATCTCGAAATTCTCCTAAAATTGATACAAAAATACACATAACTTCCTCCATAGGCCTCCTATGAACCTAATTCCAATTCCTATGGGCAGCCTAGGCATGTGGGGTGGTTCCTAATGGTTAAATCTCGGATTTAAAGTCTATTAAGAGAGAAAAAACTGAAATATATCTATTGGGAGATGGATTTCTAATAAAAATCTCCAAATGAGTGAATGTAGCCTCCTCCTTGTAGATTTTGGCTCCTTCTTATAGATTCTTACTTCCTTCTTGTAGATCCTTGTTATAGTAGCCTCCAATTAAGAATATAGAAGGAATTTGAGAAGAAATTGACTTGGTAATGGTGAGGGAATAAAGAAATTGGAAGGAAAAAAATTCTAGATCTAAATAAAATGGAAAAATATGAAGAGAGACTCTCTCTCCTTCCTATGGTGGCCGGCCCTAACCCCTCTGCCAAGCAAGTATAAAATGACCACAATACCCCTTGGGGCCTTTCATGAAGAAATTAATTAAGGAGAAAAGGTTCTGGTCTAATAGTTTCACTAATTAATTCATCCTCCTAATGAATGGGCCCAATTATTGGGCTCAATCTAAACTAAAATAAATGTTGGGTTCATGCATCTAAACTAACTAGTTAGGTTCACTACACAAGTCCAAAAAATAAATACTACATCTAACAATCAATAAATAATATAATAAATATATTTACACATGCACAATATTTAATATAATAATCCTGAAATAAAATATACTCGGTGAGCAAAGCGGGTCGGGTCTTTGCACTTCCGCCATTTGAATCGGCTATCCTCTTGAACGGAATGGGTCATTATATGGAGTTTAGAACGTATTGGACCAAAGATGCATGGAACACATGGAGTCTGGGACACCTAGGGTTAGAGACTCATAGAACGCATGGAGGCTGGAATGCACGGGGCCAGAGACGCATAGAATACATGGAGTCTAGAATGCATGGGGCCAGAGACGCATAGAATGCATAGAATTTGGGACACATGGGGCCAGAGATACATAAAATGCCTAGAGCCTGGGACGCATGTGGCTTCATACACGTTGCGCTGCACGTCTGTTAGAAGTCATTATTAGTCCGAATAGAGATTTTTGTCACTTAGTGTCACGCCCCAGTCCCAAAATACGTAGGACTAGGAACACGTAAGCATACCAGCCGCATGCATATGGCAACTCCAATATATGGAAACCAAACCCATACGTGTGCTGTAATATGAATATAAAATCCATAAGTGGTATAAACATATGTCACAAGTCACAGGGTACAATCTAAATCTCATCCTTGAAAATCAATATAAATAAATAACCAGTATTTATGAAACTAGATCTCAATAAGAAGTATCTAAAGAGGATAGTTGGATGGAAACAAATCCACTACCAACTCGAATGGAAAAGTACAACACAATAAACACAATATAAGAATACCAGCTAACGACCACGGGCTCGAAGAGAGGACATCCACGAAATATATATAACCATCCAAATCTGTGCTCCTGTAAATACTCAAGAACAGATACACCTGGCAGAGGACCAGGTCCTCAGAGGGACGTAACAAGATACAAAAAAGCGAGCCAACTTGAATACAGTAAACATGCATATTATTTGAAAATAAATAAGTACGTTGTACAAGACATCTATATGAATGCAAATGAGGACAACTTTTCGACGTATGGGCAAGGGTAGGCTACTCGATCTACCTCATAGCTCACACACACGTCAATGGATATTAGAAATCGATATACCGCGGGGGTAGCGACCAGCGAGACTCCAAAAATTGACATACCGCGGGGGTAGCGACTAGCGCGACACACGTCCGTAGTGCGAACTATATACTACGGTTTACCAGAGTGGTTAAAAGCCCATACGCCTAATGATTGTTCTCTCATGATACTAGGTGTCAAGTGTGTGTCAACATATCTAATATATATAGTAATGACTGAACGAACTACACATGCAATAAATATAACTGAACGAGACTATACATGCAATGAATAAACAGAAATATAAATAGCATACAAAGTACTATAAACAATTTGGTAAGGTATCTTGCCTGGTCAGAAAAGGATGAAGTCCTAACTCAAGGCGTCGTCCGATCTACCCATCACATAAATTAAACAAGTTAGGTTGCAAAAGTGGGTAAATAGGTTCCTCCATTTAATCTATTTTAATTCTGAATAAAATAAACTAAAATAGTATTTTAATTTTATTATAATCTAATTTTATTGTTAAATCCTAATTTTATCCAAAGAACTGAATTTTATCAACTCGAGACTCATGGCACGCAAATCGAGGCAATCTGTTGACCAAAAAGTCAACCGACACAAACTCAACTTTCATGCATGATTTTCTGTAGATTTCAGCGTCAAAAATATGCTAGAATTTACGGCTCGTCCGAATTCAAATTCTTTTGGAAATTATGGCACATACAAATTTTGTATTGTGCACCGATGGTTAAATTCTAACCTAGAAGTTCTACAGAATTAACAGTATATAAATACTTCAAAATAAATTTTGGAAAAATATATGTCAATGATCTCGACATTAGCTTTCCAAAACTTTAAACGGTTCATGATTCTGATTTCGGGTTCTCCCGAAATTGCGAAAATATCGAAATACGTCTATTTTCGGACATGCTGTGCTCTACGAATTTTCTAGAATTTAATACTAATAATTTCGAATTTTTTTTTATAATCAGAAATCTAACCTCAATATATTTCTAACGCAAGAAACTAGATATCATTTCGAGTCCGGAGCTATGCGCAATGGCTTCTGGAAGATGAAGGAACCCCAGATGGCATTTCTCCAAAATCTCTCTCTCTAAATAATGGGATAATTAGGGTTATCATATTATATATATATAGAGATGTACCTACGACTAAATGGATATCTATAGGCTGACACGTGTCAGAATCTGATTGGATGATTTTATTTATATTATTTATTTTTGATTTGCCTTTATCAAAATATTATTTAAGTCATTTTAAATCTAAATAACTCCAAATAAATATTAAAAATAATCATAAAAATCTGGAAAAATTACAGAAAATATATTTTGAATCCAGAAATCCTAGAAAAATACTTGGGATAATTTTATGTTCATAGATTTTCTAATATAATTAGGAAAAGCTCTAAACATTAGTTTTATCCATATAACCAAAAATAAATACTAAAATTATTCCAAAAATTCTGAAATAAATACTAAAATTATTCCAAAAATTCTAGAAAATATATAATAATATTATAAACCCTAGAAAATAATGTGGGTCCATTCTATATTCCTGAGATTGAACAATAAATTCTACAAGTCCTAAAAATTAGTTATTAGCCTAATTACTCCCAATAAATACTAAAAATACTCAGAAAATTTCCAAACAATTCTAGAAAATATATTTGACTATTTAGAACCTAAAATAAAATTTTGGGATATTTTTAGTTAAGTTTGAATATAAAATAAATTCTTCAAAGTCCTAGAAAATTAGTGTTACTAGTTTTTAATTAACGAAAAATTATGAAAAAAAATTCCAATAATCTAAAATAGACTAAAAATAATTTTAAATAAATATTTATATAAGTAAATATACTAAAAAATTTATTTTCTAATTAACTAAGAGAATACTCTAAATAAATTCAACATCTATAATAAATATAATAATATAAAATATACACAAAATACCTATTTTGGGTGAGGGAGTTTACACTTAGTGTGCTCATATCTTTCGAGCCGTTCAGAAATTTCTTTTTGTCAGAATTCTGTGTCAGACATAATCTTTGTTTCAGGCCTTTATGCGAACAATATTTGGAAGCATGAATGCTACTTTTTCTTGGCCGCATGGTCATTATGTAGCCTAATTTCTTTTGAGTCGATCTTGGGGCACGTGGTTGTTAGACGCATGGATCCAGATTTTTTATGCTTCTACAAGACCCCCTTCAAAGTTTTTAAACTGATAAGTTTGGAATACTTTGAATAAGAAGCATGGAGGAGAGGACCTTGGGCCACATGGATGATGGGCCGCATGGACGAGTCTTTGCTAGGCTATCAAATCTTCATTTAATACAGGATTCGGCTCGGTCCTTGAGTGGATTTATTGGGACTCTGAGTCAATGGCAGTTTTCGAGGAGATGAATGTAGATTATGCAAATCGAGGCATCAGATTCATCCTCATAACTACCTAGTTTATTACCTCGATCTTCTCACGCACCCAAGGAGCCTATAAATAGGTGGTCTTGGGAGAAGGAGAACTT
Organism: Iris macrosiphon; assembly: GCA_036927795.1. Classification (NCBI taxonomy): domain Eukaryota; kingdom Viridiplantae; phylum Streptophyta; class Magnoliopsida; order Asparagales; family Iridaceae; genus Iris; species Iris macrosiphon. The sequence continues at coordinate 69,288,971 of JAYESA010000002.1, read as the reverse complement.
TTGTCTCTCGGGTCCCCCCTCTTTTTCGAAGGAAGATATAGAGGGCTATTGTCTATCTCGCCGAGGGGTTCGTCCAGACCGATGTCGATTCATGGCTCCCCAATGTTGGCATTCTCTTTGGAGGTAGGGGTGTGTCATGGTTGCAGGGACACAGAGACACAAGTACACGGCCTCGCGGCATGGATGAAAAATTATCTAGAATATGTACAGCCCCCCAGTCCCATAATATTCTGCCATATTAATGAGAAACCATTTACCACATTCACACAAAGCTTATATGTTGCTTGTTCGCATGGATGTGAACTTATCTGCAACATGTACACAGAGCCTATATGTAGCTTGGTCGCATGATGAGGAATCATCTGCAATCATGCATACATAGTCTATATGTGGCTGGGTCGCATGGATGTGAACTTATCTGTATCATATACACAGAGCCTATATATAGTTTAGCCGTATGGATGAGACCTCCTCTTGTTCATGCGTGCGGACTTAGCTATCTCAAGATGTCCCCTCCTGCATGTGGCTGCAACCTGGAAGTGGCATGCAGCCGCTATACACTTTTAGAATCTTTGTTTAAGACTGATGTGTGTTTTCCTTATACAGGTTTTACCACCTTTCGTGGTACCCAATGTCACAATCCTTACCCGAATAATCGGACACGAGTACGTAGTTACGCCCAGCCTACGCCGCAGAATCGGCGGTAGAATACTATCTGAGTTATTTCTAACTATCTAACATCTCAACAATATAATATGGTACCTGTCAATCATCTCAACTCCAAACGGAGGAGCAATATGGTATCTCACAAGCATAAACTAATCTCAATCATAAAACAAACTAAGGAAGAATAATGCATGAATGGAATAGCGAAGGAAAGAATAAAGATACAATTCACAATCTGAAATAATATACAAGATGTGAATCCACCAAAATAATAGTCTAATACAATCCAATACAAATATAATCTAGACCTCCTCAGGCTCTGAAACTAATTCCTCCTGGTCAATAGGAGTATCATCTATAGGTACGCCGTCCTACGACCCGTAGAATATGGGATACTGCTCTATAAGCCAGTCATCTGGAAAAATATATCCAGTCAGGATTAGAGCAAAGTACATACCTCTGATAACAGTTTCAATAGCATAATCGAGCATATAAACAGATATTGAAATAAAATACAAGATCACTAAACATATGAATGATGAACAATAGATATACAAGTAATATACGAGAATATAGATCAACAATATGAATATCAATAATATAATAAAATAACTACAATCTAAACTAACTAATGTGCTTTAAAATATAAGTTAATTATGTGATCGGGTTGGGTGAACATGATCAGGTAAGACGATTACAAGTTAGGTATGTAACCAAAATGTACACAATGTAACAATGGATTTGATCACATAATCAACTCCTACTCTTCCACCCCCAACTAATACCGGTGGATCCAATCACGACACGCTACTAACACGAAATATAACCACTGAACACGAGCAGTAGGGGTACACGAATATCATAACCACCGAACAAGAGCGATGGGTGTACAAGAATAAGCACACTGAACACGAGCAGTGTGTGAACACGAAATATAATAAATACCCAATATACATGATGAGATACAATATACACGAAATATACCCGCTAAACACGGTAGGGGATAACATCTCCTAACGGGTAGGATCCATATAGTACCAGTCTGTGAAATTACTGTGTCGGGATCAATGTATACAATTTTAGAATATACATATATACAATATTATAAATTTAAAACTATTAGAGAAATGTACTCGTCTGAAGTCTTGAGCAAGGTGTGTCTCTCGATGCCCAACCTGGTATCACACAACCTATATATGGTATGTTGCATCAATACAAAGTTCAATAATAAAAATAAGTGAAGTTATTGCAATTCTAGTTCGATACGCCATTTCTAAGTCAAACCAATATAATCTAGTACAATCAATACTAGACGTTACCGACGAACGTCTACACCCGGATATGAACCAGACGCTAAGTAATAATTTTGATCCAAAGTGCATACAATGTATAGATGAAATAAATAAGTAAAACTGGAACTGAGTAACAGAATAGCAAGGTACACTTGCCTAGATCTGGATGCTGAAGGCGAGCTCCGGTACAACGTCCAAGTTCGAGGATCCCAAAGTACCTAGAGATGATTTAAAAATTAATTAATAATTTAACCCCAAACTATCTTAATGAAGAGATGTCATCATGAACTAACATTGGTTTTTGTCATAGTTACGAAACTCACGACTAAGGTACTAACTAGAGGGTTGACCAAAGTTGACTAGAAAAATATTGCATCAAGTACGAAATTACCAAATCACGTAACGTCCACAATACTAATATTCATCAAGTGTGGATTTGGACATCTATAAATAATGTTCATCCTCGACCCATGCCATCCATGTAATCATAGACATAAGTGCATCAATCCCAAATTAGTTGTTACCCCTAAATACACATAATGTTCACATTCTTATCCTCAATCATACCATCATTACAACCTAATAAAATTTTATTGGCACAACACCCTCAAGTCTACACATGCAAAATACTCAAATATAAAATTATATTCTATACATGGCATGAACCCAACCACTAAACAAATAATATTTATCGTGTATACACTCCTCAATATCTATTTAATTAAATATGGGTTAATCATCAATCCAAACTTTCATAACTCACTATACAATGCACATTAATCAAATCATGGATATGACCTAACATTAAAGAGTGAAGAAGAATAAATGAATGAATAAAGAAGAAGAATAAGTGGAAGAAGTGTTACCAAGGGGGTTGGTTGTTGGTGGTAGCAGTGGTGTTGCTGCGGCTACTGTCGGTGATGGGGTGACTGTGGTGGTGGTGATGACAATGGTGGTGGTAGTGATGGTGGTGATGGTATTGACAGTGGTGGTGGTGGTGGTGGTGATGACAGTAGTGGTGATAGTGGTGCTCGGTGGTGGTAGTGGTGGTGGTGATGGTAATGACAGTAGTAGGGGTAGTGGTGGTCGGTGGTGGTGGGAATGGTGATTGCGGTTGTGGTGGTGGTATTGACTTTGTTGGTGGTGTGTAGAGGTTAGGGTATCAAGGAGAAGTGAGGAAGAAGAATGGGAAAGAGATAAAGAAGAAGAAGAATGGGAGAGATGTGTTCGGTTGTGAGAGGAGAGGGAGGGGAGTGAGGAGAGAGAGGGTTTCCTTGGGGTTATGGCCGGCCTAGGGATGAGTGTGGTTTCCTTATGTAGGGGAAATATAGGATTGTGATAGGGGAGCTTTAAATCAAAGGCTAGGATCAAAAGTAGGGTGAATAGTACAATGCAAAGGAGAGAGGGAGGTGAGTGACTGGTCATATGAACAAGGAATTGGGCTCTTCATTTGGTTTCCCCCAATAGGAGTTTGACATATAGCAACCATTTTTTATTTGGGTCCCTAAGAGTTTGGGGTTTACAAATAAAGGAAACAGAAACATAATTTGATATGGAAAAATGGTGTTTGGTATTTTGTAGGATGGAGTGGGTGTTGGGTGTTTTATATGAGCCTCATGATTGGGTGTGAGGGTTTAGTTGGGGTTAAGTTCAGTCGATTTTACCAAATTAAATAAATATTGTATCATAGGTGCTCTTAAATAAAATTGGAGTACATGGGGTTTCAATTGTAAGTGTCACAAATGTCATGGACGTTGTAGGCTTGGTATTAGTCTTCGGCCCTTTTAATTGGTTAGGCAGTTGAGTTTGTGTCCCAAAAATCGATGGCATAGACATAGGTATAAGGCATAAAATTTAAATTAATTTTTGTGATTGAAAAGTTGTACAATTAAAATAGAGCACAAGGGAGTGTTTTTGTGAGTGACAGAAATATCATGTGCCTAGGTTGGCTCGTCTAGGTCAAGAGTGTAAATTTTTGTTGGAAGGTAATGGCTATTGTTGTGCTCCAAATATTGTGCAACGGTAAGGAGCACCAAGAGTATAAATTAAAGAACTGGTCTAGATAATCCCTAATTTCTATTCCTTAAACAACCTGAAGCTAAACCAAAATTCTTACCATACCCAGTCTACCCAAAAATTTGTTGAGAGGGTTTACATCCTTCCCAACTTAGAAGAATTTTGTCTCCAAAATTAAAAGAAAAGCACGAATAAGAGTTACGAGAATTAAAAAAAAGTTAACAGGTAATTAAAATACAGTACGTAAATTTGTATCTTGGTCCTCAAATAGATAAGGAAAACGCTGTCGAACGGAATCCTCGCACTCCCAAGTAGACTCGTTCGACGAATGATTCTTCTATGCAACCCTGACCAGTCGAATAGTCTGCCCCTCAAAACCTTCTCACTGCGATCGAGTATCCCTACTGCCTGCTCCACATATGATAAACTGGGCCCAACTGTAATCTTTAAATGATCAAGCACGTGGCTCGAGTCTGTCATGTATCTCCTCAACTTTGATACATGAAATACGTTGTTAACGCCTTCTAATGACGAAGGTAGTACAAGATGATAAGCCACTTCGCCAACATGCTCCAATATATCGAAAGGTCTGATTTACCTCGGACTCAGTTTGCCTCTGCCCCCCAAATCTAATGGTACCATGAGTAGGCAATATATTCAAAAACACATGATCACCTTTTTTGAATTCTAAAGGTCTACAATGCATATCTATCTAATGCTTTTGCCTGTCCTGTGCTGAGCGGAGTTGGCTCTGAATCTGCTTCACTTTCTCTACTGTCCGAGTCACCAACTCTGGACTAAGTATCTGGAGTTCTCCTACGTCAATCAAACACACCAGAGACCTGAACTTTCTACCGTATAATTTCTCAAACGGTGCCATCAGGATGCTTTCTTGGTAGCTGTTGTTGTAGGAGAATTCCACTAAGTGTAGATGGTCCTCCCAAGATCCTACAAAGTCGATCATGCATGCTCTTAACATATCCTCTAGTATCTGAATCGTGCACTCTGACTAACCATCAGTCTATGGATGATATGAAGTACTGAACTTAAGGCGAGTTCCTAGACTCTCCTACATACTCTGCCAAAAATGTGATGTAAATCTTGAATTACGATCCGATACAATGCTAACAGGCACTCCATGTAGTCGTACCATCTGTCTCATGTACATATCAGCCAATATCTTCGTAGATTGCCCAACTATGAAGGGCAAGAAATGCGCCGACTTAGTGAGTCGGTCCACAACAACCTAGACTGAATCCTTTCCGCTAGGGATACTCGGAAATTTCGTGACGAAGTCCATGGCAATGTGCTTCCACTTTCACTCAGGAATGGGAAGCGACTGCAATAGTCCTACAGTCCTCTGATGTTCGGCCTAAACTTGCTGACAGACCAAACATCTCACCACGAATCTTGCAATCTCTCTCTTCATCCCATGCCACCTGTATTATTGTCTCAAATCTTGGTACATCTTCGTAACCCTGGGATGAATAGAATAAATCAAACTGTAGGCCTCGGTCATCAACTCCTGGCGTAGCTTGCCATTCGGAACATATAGGCGATCTCCATACCTCAACGTTCCATCCTCATAAATACGGAGTCTCGTCTGCATGCCGGCCTCTGTCCTCTCTCGCAGTCGTCGGAATCTCGTATTAGTAGGTAAGGCTGCCTTGATCCTCTCAACCAATATAGACTGAACCTCTAGGCTGGCCAACTGTCCATCCATGCCTAGTAATACAACCTCTATCTCGAGCTCCTGAAGGTTCTCTAACAACTAGCGCTAAGTCATCTAGAAGTATGCTATGGGCTTCCTGCTTAAGGCATCTGCTACAATATTCGTCTTGACAGGGTGGTACTGCAACTCGATATTATAGTCTGTCATCAACTCTAACCAATGCCTCTGTCACATGTTGAGCTCCTTCTGAGTGTAAACATACTTTAGACTTTTATGATCTGTGTAAATCTTAACCCGCTATATATAAAGGTAGTGCCTCCATCGCTTTAGTGCAAATATTACCGCAACTAGCTCTAGATCATGTGTCGGGTAAATCTTCTCCCGAACCCTTAGTTGTCTCCATGCATAAGCTATCACCTTGTCATGCTGTATCAGTACACATCCTATTCCACTCCCATACGCATCGCTATACACCACAAATCCACATAATGCAGAAGGAAGTATCAGGATCGGTGTTGTTATCCAATTCTTCTTCAGCTCATCGAAAGCCGTCTGACACTTTTCAGTCCAGATAAACTCCTCGCCTTTACACGTTAACCGCATTATAGTCGCAGCGATCCTCGAGAAGTTTTTCACGAACCTCCAATAATGTTCGACAAGTCTGAGAAAACTTCTAACCTCCATAACTGATATAGGAGAGGCTGCACAAAACCCACCTGACACAGATTTTGATGTTTGTTAGAAGCTCTGACACATCACTAATTACTCTGAGATGCTTCGAGACTTGTGAAGACGATGGCTCAAAAAAGACAACAAGTCACATCAGTGCATTAATTGCTTCAACAAATATGTAATGCCACGTGTCCTGTGTATGCGGCTACAAGACCCATATGGCCTCGTCACCATGCGGTTTAAGTGTCCATTCGACCAAAGACTGACGAGAGCTTGCATGCAGCCACAACACTAAGCGGTTTAAGTGTCCATTCGACCAAAGCCCGACGAGAGCTCGATGCGGCCATAATACCATGCGGCTTTAAGTGTCCATTCGACCAAAGCCCGACGAGAGCTTGCATGCGGCCACAAAGTAATACGGCCAAAGGGTCCATTCGACCAAGGCCCAACGAGAGTGCGTATGTGGTTACAATGCCATATGGCCACAAAAGACACATACGGCTAAGTTGCTATGCAGCCTCCAACTCACAAGATCTTTCTATTACAACTGAAGAGATCTTCGCATAGTTGGTGCTGACTACGTATTCAGCTGACCAAGTCACGCACACAAAGGGTTAAAAATAACCTCGAGATCTCTTCAACAGCATATCTTAACCAAGACAACGTGGTAATCTTCCCATGGCATGCGGCTACAGTTGCAACCATATTATGTTGAAGGAGTCTTATGCGGCCACCAAACAGAGGCATATATGGCACCGTAGCCTATCATCACGATGGCTATAAATAAGAGCAACTTGAACGTTCTAAGGGGGGCTTTTTTCTGCTTCAGAGAGAGACCATACCACGACGGGCTTTTTTTTTTTTACTTCAGAGAGAGACCATACCACAACTGGCTTTTTCTTCTGCTTCAAAGAGAGAGCATACCACCCCCGACAAATACAGAGAGAGATCATACCGAGATGAGCGAAGAGAGAACGTAATCTTCTTCACCCTGCATCGGATCGTCCACGGAGTAAAGAAGATGCCATAGCACTCCTTGTCCATCGTCACACCCCAAGTCAAAAATATTGTACTTAGATTGTCTTTCCAGGACCCCTTTGTACTTTCTTTCATTTGTTAATTAAATCAAGCTCTTTTAGAACTTTCGAATTTAATGGCGAACAACGATTAATGGAGAATATAATAAATAAAGATTTGGAAGGGATAAATTAAGTATGTATTAAAGATTGGGAGGAGGAAATCTTTTGAATTCCTTTGAATTTTAAAAGATAGAAGAAACACAAGGAATACGGCTGTGCCGCGGGTTCGAGGGGTTTGGGGTCTCGTAAGTTATTTCTTTTTATATATATATATATATATATATATATATATATAGTTCATATTATAATTAAGTATACTATAAATTGGGATATACAAGATAATAAATATAATTATTTAATTAAAAGCATGATAGAAAAGAATAAGAGAATTAATCCAAAGAAGAAAGTCAGATACGACTAGTCATACCAGGTTCCTCGAAATGTTAGGAAATACGGTTACCAATGGAATCATTGTTGACATCATAATCTAAAAGCTTAGTTCAAGGTTCTACCAAATTATAAAAATTAAGTTGGCAAATAAGATCTAATCATGATCTTATAAGATTTCTAGAAGAAATATAATTCAAAAAAGAGAGAAGAATATTAAGTACTTCTGAACTCAGTCGAGGGCTCCTTAAATAACCCTAAATACTATTATAGTTCCATTGGTTAATAACTCTATAAGGGAAAGTATTATCAAGTCAACATTGATGCTATCTAGGTCATATCTTCAACAAGACAATAGAAAATAATTTGGTCGATCACAACTAGGGCAAGATGATACAAAAGGAAAAGATCATCGCATAGCAGGGATGACGGAGTGACAAGATGGAAAATCATCCAAAGGAGAATTTGTTAACCAAGATAAGTGGAATAAAAAAAAATTCAAGAAGTATTTCCATATGATTGGATTTGAAGGTAACACACGATTAAGTAGGCATATGGAGAATTAAGTCATAGTGACTAGGTCAAGAAAATTGAAATATGAAAGAGGTAGTAATATACAGTGATATGAACATTAAACACAAGAAGTTCCAATCAAAGAGTTGGTTTTCAGAATCATGGCACAACTTGAGAAGGAATAAAGATTTACTCAGTCGCATAGTTTGAATGATTTGTCACTGTAAAATTATGAGATTATGATTGCAAAATGAGGCAAGTAATCGCCATATGAAGAGATAATGGTACTATTGATGGCGAATTATAACTTATGCTCATGGAACAATTTTAGATTTTGGATGATCAAACTGACTGAAGAAGTTGCACACCTAATCATAATAGCATATAGTCTATCTATTCTTGTTTTCTAAGATAATATTTGATTAAAAAAATGCGACTAACAAAAATTAAGATCAGAATCTATCTTATATCACCTTGTGATTTGTCTACCTTAACTCCAACAAATGTACTCGCTCATGTGACATGGTTTCTCCGAGTGTCGCTCCAACAACATGATGTTAAACTACTCGAATTATAAACTACCAATATCTCTATCCCTCCATGATTATTAGAAATTCCAGAATAGCCTTTAACTCATGGCCTTTCTCTATTTATAAGTAACTTTATTTCCAATATTTTTATTATCCACACTCTAGATACTATGTATCGATCTATTTAAGGATACTCCACTTCCTTTTTATTATTAAATTCAAATATCAAAATTTTATCTCTTTTCTTATGTAACGCTATTTCTTTGTTTGTTTCATTTCTCAAAATCTTTCTACATAATCATAATCATAATCATAATCATAATTGTGAGTCTCAACATAATCTACGATACTAGCAATTGTATTACCACAACTTATATAAGATATCCATTTTTAACATTCCTATCATTCCTTATAGAAAGTGAACCATCTACTTTCTCGAGCTAACACTCTTATTATTTCTCGAGCCTCAAACTTTAAGGTTGATTTTACATCACACAACTTCCTTACATCATGCACTCTCGATAACCGTCTTTGCGTAATCATCGATAATCCTTATCATAATCATCATCTCAATTTGTTTTATGATACTCCTCAATTTGTCATCTTTCGCCAAATCCAAAAGTACATCCTCACGATTCCATCCTTGCCCTTCGTCAATTATTTTCCTTAAGCATAGTACTCCTAATATGATTCTTGCCACTTTATAACCACTACGTCTACTGTAATTCCAACATAACTGTTCTAGTTACAATCTCTTTTTGGGATTCCTAGCTAACGTATATCAATCAAGGGTTTATCTTAACTATGGTTACTAGCTTATTCCAGATAAGATCTCGAACTCTAATCTCACATCCTTAGTTATGTCTACATACTGAAGATAGAAAAGCACAGTCAATGCTTAAACTTTATATTATACGCCTATAAGTTATAACTCAAATATCCTCAATTGTACAATACAACCTTTCTAGCAATAACAAGCTATATAGTAATTACAAGTACATCTACTCTTCTTATACCTAATTTATTTTGTAGGGGTCAAGGCTAAGTTAGGCAAGTACTTAGATCCAATACTCATGACATAATATTTACTTTTGGACAATCATCAAATCATGGTTTGATTGGTCATTCCAATACTAGTCTAAACTTTGATTTGAATGTCTATCTAGTTCAAATACAACTTATCCTTTCTATACATACCCCTCTACATATATATATGTGTGTGTGTGTGTGTGTGTGTGTGTGTGTGTGTGTGTGTGTTACCATATACCTACACTAATGATGCACATGCACTCTCATATTCTCCCATGACCACCAACACATCAAAATAAAATATTGAACATAAACATAATTATATATATACATATATATCATATAACAATTATAATACTCTAATAGCAATAACCAAGGTAAATTGAATTAAAATACAAGAAAACAAACATGTGGAGTGCACCGCACCCATATCACACTTAATCTATGATATGCTTACGATACGGCTCTACCACACCACCAAACATACCTTGAAGGACATGAGCAAGTCTAAAATCATAATTAAAATTAACACAAAGTGTTAGCTATTCTTCTACGTGTCCGTATCAAAATGGAACTTTTCTAAACTTTTGTGTCAGAAGAAAACCCCCAAATCAATCCGTATCGCAAAATTATCGGGAAATGTCCTACACGTATCCAATTATAGACACGACACTAGTCATACATAATCAAACACATGTAAATTTAGTCTATTTGACCTATTGACAAACACAAGATGTGCCAATCTCAGAATTTCCCTAAAATTGACATAAAATACCACATAACTTTCTCAATCGGCCTCCTATGAACCTAATTCCAATTTTTTTGGGTAGCCTTAGTACATGAAAGGGTTTCTAATAATTAAATTATAGATTTATAGTCTAATTAGAGAAGAAAAACTGAATTGTACCTATTAGAAGATGGATTTCTAATAAAATCTCCAAATTGAGTGTCAAGAGCCTTCAACTTGTCGATCCTTACTCCTCCTAGTAGATCCTTACTTCCTCCTTGTAGATCCTTGCTTTTTCCTTATACTAATAGCCTCCAATGATGAATAGGGAAGAAATTAGAAAGAAATTTTGTAGGGATTGGTGTAGAGATGAAGGAATTTGGAAGAGGAAAATTCTAGATCTAGATTTGGATTAAAAAATAAAGAGAGAGAGAGAGAGAGAGAGAGAGAGAGAGAGTCTCTTTCCACTCCTAATATGGCCGGCCTCTACCCTCTCCTCCAAGCTACTATAAAATATCTACAATACCCCTTGGGGCTTGTCAAGAAGGAATTAATTAAGGAGTGAAGGTTCTAGTCTAATTGGTTTAACTAATTAATTCATCCTCCAAATGAATGGGCTTACTATTGGGCTCAATTAGAACTAGAATTAAATGTTGGTCCATGGATCTAATCTAAACTAGTTGAGTCCACTAACACAAGTCCAAAATAAAATCTAACATCTAACAATAAATAAATAATACAATAAATAAATATTCAACATGCACAATATTTAATTAATTATGAAATGACCAAAATACCCTTTTCTAGAAAATATGGTAGTGACAAGTCTAATTTAGGTCCATTAATGTCAAGTGCAATTAAATAGGCTAGCCCACTAACTAAATTAAATGCTACAAGCCTCTAATTAAATATAGCACTCTAATAATTAAATAACTAATACAAGCATCAAATAAATATACATGGCCCACTAATATTAATATTATATTCCTAAAATTAAATAACTAGGCCAAATTACCCCTAGCTGGAAAAGTGGGGGTGACAGTAACCTTGTTTGGTCCTTGATTCTAGGTTTTTCTGCTAAGATTAAACCTCGAATGAAATCCAACTTCCATCATATTCTAGCTTTCTTCCTAGTAGAAGTATATATTACATTCCTCCCTACCTTAATTGATTACCTTCCCTTAAAGTAATCATGATTTATATGTTGTGACATAAATCCATCTGATGTGATCTACTAGGCACGAACATTCATCTTTTTAAAATAGGAAAAGACGAGAAACAATAATGAGAAGTTCAAGAAGGGTGTGATTGATTACAAATATGAGGTTCAATGGCGATAATAGAAGTCAAAAAAGTTTTAATAGCAATTATGGATTGAGATCATATTTTACTTATCCTAGCGCAGGCTCGCTCGGCACAATAACGTAACCAGCATATTTAATTATGACTTCCATGGGCCACCACAAAAACTATATCACGATCCAGTCCCAAAATACGTGGGATATAGCCATATGACAATGACCAACTACGTATCAAGGGGACTTCAATCCAACTCAAATACGTATAAGATGTTATATGAGGATCACTATCTAATAACATAATATAAATATCTATATCCCAATCCACATGAACGAATATCAAGAGTGCCCAATATATGTTATGGTCTGCAAATATTCAATACGAGTCTACAAATGTCAGGTTATAATAGCAGAAAAATAAATAATACGAGTCTATAAATGCTAGGCTATAACAGCAAAAAAAAAAACAATACGAACAAAGTATATATAACTTACGGGATATATGATATAAGTATCTAATCATAATACATGCATTCTAAGATGATATTCATCAGCTGCTCCAGAAGTATTCAATGACAATCAACAGCGCAAATATGGAAGAAAATCAGGTCCTCAGAGGGACATAACAAGATACGGAAAACAATATGACACTAATGATACAAAATACAAAAATAAGTAAATAAAGGGGGTAAACTAGCTAAGTGTAAATGCAATAAGAAAAATGTTCAACGCATGAGCTATAGGTTAAATGGGATCGACTTAATTTTCTAGGGAAACATAGGCCTAAATTTAGCATAACGTCGTGGATACCAGAGGCCAACTCTCTCATAATAATATATCCAAGGTCACCATATCGGGTACTCCGACGGAGATGACAGGTTAGAAGGTAAATGTGTAACGTAGCCTATGCGTCTAGTAAGTGTCATCCCCATCCAATGATGTTGTATCTATCATGCACCATGACATGTCCAGCTCCTACTCTAAGTCAAGATCATCATAACTATATTATGTCGTCATGCATCTCGATTGTATCAGTGATCAACTAGTACAAGAGTCTATATCCACATATGAAACTCTCCCTGTCTCATAAATGTGTCAATGGATACGAGAGAGTAGGCATCTCTCAAATAGAGGGTTTGACTTCTAATACTAAGTTATGTATAATCGGCCAATACCGACTTGCAGCCAAGTTATCCATGGACACATAATATCGATAAAGCAGAAATAATATAATATATTTGCTGTATTTAAAGAATTATAACAAGTATGGAAATGTATACATACCTGGATCCTGGATGATGGTTTGGTGAGGTACAGGTAGCGAGCCCAAAAGATTAGTAGCGATCGAGGGGGAGGTCGCCGGTCGTCTGGGCTGAGGTTGGGGTCAGTTTGGGGGAGTTTAGAATTAATGTATGAGGTTTGTGAAGAAATAATCGATTGGAAGGAGGAATAAGGGTCGACTGAACCTAGTTTAATATAGGAATTAAAAGAAGACTAATGGAGAGAATAATAAGGAAATATTTGGAGGGGATATATTGGGTATGGATTAAAGATTGGGAGGAGGAAATCTTTTGAATTCTTTTGAATTTCAAAATATTGAAGAAACCACAAAGAATACGACTGTGTCGTTGGACACGAACAGCCGTAGACGCGATTGGAGATTGGATATAGTAGGAGATTGGACGCAGTTGGAGATTGGACACAGTGTGTCGGGTTGTGTATCGAGTTGTCAGTGGTTAACCATGTGTTGGGTTGTGTGGACAGTGTATTATTTTATAAATTTTATTACAAAATAATTTCAATTTTTTTTACCAAACATAATTTTTATCTTTTGTTTTTGAAAACTATTATTTAGATGAAAGTAACCAAACGCAAACTCAGAAAATGTATATCCAGAAAACAACTTTATAATATCTTCTCTGAAAACTATTTTTTGAACAAAATTTTAGAAAGTCTATCCAAACAGACCCTTAGTTTTGTTGTCCTATATTTAAAAGTATCATGATGGTTACTCCTAAACTGGATAACACTAGACCTGATAGATAGATATCCTAGATTTCCAGAAAATAGTAAGTAAATAATTTAATTTAGATCGCACGGGTAGTTTCGGTTTCCACCTTATCAGCGGACAGTGTAGACATTTGGGTTCATCTCTCCTCCTATAAATACTACTCTAAGTAGACCCTAAAAATCATATGAACCATCTGCTTCTTCCCATTGTTGTGTTAGTCTTATTTTCCCTAATTTTCTTCTTTATTATTGATTTTTTTCACTATTGTAATTTTTGACGTTTGTATGTTCTCGTTGAGTAAAAATTCAGGCAGTCCTTTGCCAAAAAAAAAAATTAATGGCATCGGAGGTGTTGTTTTACTCGAAGATTTAATTACTTGTGCTCTTCATATTGGCTAGGAGGAAGGGGTTCTCTCTTTCTTCCTTAATGTTGGTCTAGTAGGAACAAAGCACATCTATATAATTTAATCTATTTTTTATTATCTTCTTGTCAAAATTTTGGTATTCTTATTAGAACCATTATCCGTAGATGAATAACTGTATCACTTTTCTTAGTGATGGGTAGGGTTCAGTAGGGTTAAACTAAGATGGGTTGAGGAATAAAGAGTTGGTAGATTATGATTAAAGGTTTTTTTTTTGTAATGCATTAAGGTCTTATTTCGATTATGAAATTATGACATTGAGAAGGAAATTTATTCATTTTCTACATTTCCTATCTTTGGATGCTAAAGAAAAGTTGGAGGAAATCCCGAAGAAAAGGAATATAGGGAGAAAATAGTTTATTCCATCCATTCATTGGTCTTTCCAAAGGTTGATGGAAATTACAAAAAGGAAAAAATGTATGAGAATTATAATTTTAAGGAAAGAAAAGAATAAGAAATTGATTTGCCTAAAAGGTAATTTAGGAAAAAATAGGAGTTTTTATTTGTTAAAGTTGATCACATGATTCTTAAATTTTATGAAAATTACAAATGTACAATAGTTGCATTTTTTTAAATACTGAATTTCTTTATATTTTAAAATGGTAAAATAGGGATGATAGGGTACGCAATCCCAATGGTTGAGACATTCCTTGGGAGTAGGCAAGCCCTGATGTCCTTTGATGTTTGATCAAAAGGGAAAAAATAACAAGAAAGAAGTTTTTTAATTTTGTTTCAATTCATGTATGTCTTTCCATACCTAGGTACAACCTGGTTATAATAATATTGTAGAATTCCTAATTAGTTAGCTTTGTACAGCTAGGAACCTGCGAAATAAGGCATTATGTCATATTTTTTGGTCAAAAGATGTGCTTGTATTTCTTTAGGCTAATCTATATTGAAACCAGAAATTAGGATTAGATTCAAAGAATTCAGGACCCTTAGATTTAGTGTTGTCCAATATACTATAATAATGAATTTTATTTTTTCCTGATTTGTTATTTGAGTCCACTATAAATATTAATTAAATAAAAAATTAATGTATAATTATAAAGTAATAATAAATAATTCTTAATTATTATACTTAAGGACAACTATTTGAGTCGATAAACATAATCCATGGAACTTCAAAAATACCTAACTTTTGATAATCTTCAAGTTAATACTCTTGGAGATGCTCTTAAACTTTTTATGTATTACTTGTCAACCCATCTTGATTTAAAAAAATAAATCAATTATCTAAGTTAAAAGTAAAATCATTTATTGTGTTTGAGTTGAAATTTGGTGTTAGATAAGTTTTATGAACAAGGATGAAAGCCTATCAGTTCACAACCCTAAAAAACTAGCACAAAATGAATATGAATCTAAGTTTGGGTTGGTCCGTCAAATGAATTTAGATATGGATTTCGTTAATGAATTTTGGTTTAGGTTCAGGTATATCATATGAAACATAAATATTTTAAAGTCTAAGTTACATCTGGTTAGGGAGAACATCTTTTCATTATTTTTTATAGGTTTCTTTTCACTCTCTTCTTCAACCTTTTCCCATTAGTTGTTTTCTTTGATATATTGTTTATTATGCATGTTATTATTTGATTAATGAATAAAGATTCGTGCAGTCCCGTCCGACAAGCAAAGGCATTGGTGGTGTTATTTTACTTGGATGTTGAATTACTTGTGCACTTCATATTCGCTGAGGGGATGGGTTTCCTTTCTTCCTAGGTGCTGGTCTTGTAGTCATAAACTAATTTTGTTTCGTGATTGACCCAATTCTGGATCATCTTCTGGAATCGTATAACTGTCAAAAGTGAGTGACTGTTCATCGAAACTGTTATAGTCCGAATATCACTTTTATGTATGTTAGTCTAGTAGGCATAAGTGTTGGTCAAAAAAATGCTGCAGAAATGATACCAAACCATCCGAAGATAACAATAGTAATATATGTTCGGTAACTAATCACCTGGACAAATATATATATATATATATATATATATATATATATATATATATATATAATTCTAGATTGACTACAATATATGTTAGTCTCGGGGCTTCATCAAAAGATGTAAGAACGGGCCAAGAAGAGAGCTTCAAGCAAACTTTACAGTCTACCCTCTGTTTGACCCTGAAGTTGTAGTCGAGACACATATGCTTCAGCAATCAAGTTTTCCCTCTAAAGAACTCGATTCCAACAAATTATAATAATCCGGTTAACTTTGATTATAACTTCCTGAAGACAGATCTTTCTTGTAATCGCAGTTGCACACGGACTAAACGTACCACAATGAGAGAGGAAAAAAGAGATGGATCTCATGGATCTCTTCTTCCTGGGGTGATAAAAATTACCGTTGCTCAAATAAAGATTTTCCCCTACAAGATCAGCTCCTAGGAACCTGCAAATTCTCGAAGAACTTTTGGAACGCACGTGTTACCTTCTTCCTGGACTCGCACGAACTCCTGGACTCAAATGGCAGCAGCAGCCGAACCTCTCTTCGTATCTATCCTTTCCGAAGTAAGTCCTCCAAGGAGCTATGAAGAGAGTATTTATAGAGGAACCTGGCCGCCTACTCTTATAGAAAAGATACGAACGGATTTAATTCAAATCCCACAAAAAATGAATCTGAATTAAAGACATAATCTTTCCATAACAGATCACATCTCACAATTCGCTGTCATTGTAGCAGCGCAGTAGCACAAAAGCGCAGTAGCCCAACATGCAATAGAATAGTAGCGCAGCGGCACAATGGCCCAGCAGCAACGCAGTGGCTCAGCACGAGCGCATAGCTGCACAAAGCCTGCATATAGGCCTGCGCTGCGCCCGCTTAGCGCCCTGCTTAAGCACCCACACATGCAACCATACTAGCGATATCACATGCAACTTGTGCCAAGTAAAACGTGTGCCACCAAAATGCCACTTTGCGCCATTGAGCCTAAGTCCGAGTCTGAGTCACTTTGGGGCTTAGCTCTTAAGGGAATTTTCCCAAGAGTGTGGCAAAAAGCATAAATGCTTTCTTTGAGGAGTTAATATTTTTTCTCGTAGAAAAATACCCCCATATGAAACCCATATATCCCACTATACCCCATGTTCACACCTCAACACAAGCAAAGCATTATATTGAGATACCCACTTGGTGGTGTAGCCAATGTGGGACTATCTTTACTAGTCCAAAGGCAAAAACACCAACAATTTCCTATATATCTTAATATATGGATTGAGCGTTCCTCACAGTTACTATCCATTATGCATTAGGATAGATGTTTCTTCGACTTGAATATTCCTGCATAGGTCAAATAACAGTATGATAAAAGAATGGACTAAGTCTTGAATTCTGTACCATATGTCATATATGCTCTTTAAAGTTTCTTTCTAATATTAGTGCCATATTTGTGTTTCAAAATTTATTATTATTATTACTATTATTATTTATATGGAAATACAAGTTTATAAGAAAATTGTTTTATGAGAAAAAATTATTATTTTAACAATATAATTTCTCGGGTTCTTAAAATTTTAATATAATTTTATTATTTATTTTAAAATTTGTTATATTTTTATTTAAATTAATAGTTTTTGTCTTATTATTTCAGATTAGGGATTTAATTAGTGTGAAGAATTTTGTTTAATTAGGAGGTGACTTGGTTTAATCAAAATCCTAATTAACTTTACATAAAAAATGACCTAAATATCCCTTACCAACTTACCTTAGCTTCTTTAAGAAGCTACCTCATTTTTGTCCAATAGGGTTAAGAGGTTCACTTTGTTTTGGATTCCTTACAACCTAAATATCTTTGGTAGGATAAGGAGGGGATGGTTTAAGTATTTAAGAAATTGGTTTATATATATATATATATATATATATATATATATATATATATATATATATATATATATATATATATATATATATTATTCTTCCTATAACCCTTACCTCCTTACTTTTACCCTTTCATCCAAAACCCTTCTACCCACTTCTAACAATAATTCTCCATCCCTATATGAATTTCAAGCCCTGAGGAAGTAAGGCAAGTCCTCATTTCTTTTGTATAATTATTATTTTTGGTGTATTTTCCATTTTGTTCTTGTTTTATTTTTATTATTCAAATAAAGTTTATATTATAGATTAATATTGAGTTAAATATATATTATTTAAAATATGATTCTAAAGATTATTTGTTAAGGTAACACACTCATAGGAGGCTTGGACATGAATTAGAATCAGAAATATATGTGCTGAATTCGTTTCCACTGCGCAACATGTTTCAGAGCTGGTTTTGATCTAATAAAACTGGTCAAAATCTAAATATGTCTAAATGCAAATCGTTGGAAATTTGATAAACTTTCCAACCATATATGATACGATAGTGTTTGGTGTATACGTTTGGAGTTATTGGGCATGCAACACAGATTTGAAATCCTGAAATTAAAATCTGGAACCTATGTTGTAAACCCCCAGATTTTGCAAGAATTTTTAAATTGGGATTTTTCATAATTTTCTGGAATTTTTTGGGAATTTTCTGTAATTAAAATCAGGGTTTTTAATTATTAAATGATTTTTATTTGTTAATAAATAATATTAAAATATTATGAAAATAATATTTTGGGTGTGAAATGGAAAACTGGACTTAGGGTAATTTTCTTGGAATTTATTGGACCCCGGACCTATTTTAAAATACCTAAAAACTATTTATTTATTTATTATTTAATTAATTATTATTATTATTATTATTATTAATTATATTTTTATATTTCGGCCCATTTCAGCCCAGCCCGGCCCGCGGCCCAGCCCAACACCCTAACGGGTCGGGTCGGGTCCGCCTGAACCCGACCAGCCCAGACCCGCTAACCCTTTTCCCCTTCACCCACGTCCCCCGGCCGCCCGCGTCCCACGCCGACCACCCCGCGCCCGGCGCTGCACGCGGCCACGTGCCACCACCTCCGCGCTGGCCGCCGCCTCTCCCGGTCTCTCTCCTCTGCCTCGCCCGGAGCGCCACCGTCTCCCCCCTTTATAAACCACCCAATCCTCCCCTCCGGCCACCTCTCTCCACCGCCCTACCCCGAGCTCACCGCCACCCTCGCCTCCGCCAGCCAGCACAGCGCCGTCCAGCCCCGGTCGGCCTCTCCAGCAGCGCCGCTCAGCCCTCCGCTGGCCGGCCGCCGCCGAACTCAGCAAACCCTAACCCTAATTCCCCATCTCGTGTCGACGTGTCGGACACGACACGGACACGATTTTGCTCCAATTTTTGGGCCCAGTTCAGGTGCGTGTATTTTTTTGTTCGTAGCTCGGATTTTGATTCCGTAAATTGCGTTGTGAAGCCTGTATGACCCTCTCGGTGCCCGAACAAACCACTCGGGGCATCGCGTCCTGTGGTGATCGCACACCGCGATCCAAAAACAGGAAAAATATCGACCCGATTTACCCCGGAATTGGGTACGCCCCGCCAAACGGGACGACTTGGTCGTGCGCAGTCTTCACAGATACATGCGCAGCATTGATACGGACGTGTGAGATTTTGCGGAAGCCGATTCGGGTGTGCGTGCACACCGGGATCAACGCGTATCCGCGGACACCGCCCCGTATCCGTCTTTTCTGATTCATATCCTAACTTTATGTACACACGTCGGATCGAAACGAAACTTGTGCCATCGAACTCGTAGCGATACGCTTGTCCTGTGACCCAAGTTTGGTTCGATTCTGAGAACGTTGACAAAATCGCGTGTCGTGGGCCCCACAGGCCCCGCTCGACGGACGATTTTGTGATCGGCTCATCGGAATTCAATTCTGGAAGTTTCGTTGGGTTCGTATCATCGTTCCTGACCTGTTGACACTAAGTTTGGTGAATTTGGAGACCTTTGACCCTGTTCGTATCATATTCCTGGTTTATAGCAATTAATCATGTTTTACTTATAGTCCTGATTTGTAGCATTAATTCTCAGTTAATTTCACTACTTACTTATGCATATTCTCAATATGATACTTAGTCAGTTATTTTCTACCTGTCACAAATATTTAGTTTAAATCTTGTTGTATATTGTGTACTTTGCTCATTTCCTGACTGGAACCGTTGTTTTAGGCGATGATGAGGACTATGCCCCAGCTTTTATGGCCCTATGAGATAGCAGGTGATACATTTGAGAAGCCGGTTCCTACTCAAGAGACTACCTTTGAGGAGTAGTCAACCAGTTAGCTAGTATTTCCTTTCAGCATAATGATCGGGTTTATCCCCGATTTATCTTCTAGATTCTGTATTAAGCCATGGAATTGTATATCACAATTTGTCTTATGAAATCTTATCATTTCTATTTCCCTGTCATTTTCCTTGTCTATTTACTTTACTGTGGATGAGATAGATTTAAATTACCTGTGATTATGATCTAAACAGCGTACTACCGCCGACACTGTGGTGTAGGCTGGACGTACCCACGTACTCGTGCCCGAATATCCGGGTGCGGGTCGTGACATATGTACACATTATTTTGTAGGGTAGATTTGATTTATTAATCTTTGTCAAAACCAGGATATGTCTAAACGTGTTTCATGGAAAATTTGATAATATTTTTGAGCATATATGATATGCGGGTATTTGGATTTATATGGTAGGAGTTATTGGCCATGTAATACGGATATAGAATTCTGGAATTTAAATCTGAGACATTATACAAATTATTTCGTAGGCCAATTTTAACCTATTAAATATTTATCAAAATTTAATTATGTCTAAATAGAAAATGAAGAGGATTCGATAAAATTTCCAACCATATATTATATAGTAGTGTTTTGATTGATATGTTGGAAGTTATTGGCCGCGTACCGCAGATATTGAAATTTGGAATGTAATTTTGTAATCCCATGCGCAGTATTTTCTCGAGCAAATTTTGATCTATTAAACATCATTGAAATTAAAATATGTCTTTTGAGGATACGTCGAGTATTCGATAAGATTTCCATATATATATATATAATGATAGTATTTTGGTTGTATGATATGAGTTATAATATGCACAACGTTATGGTTACATGCAAGAATTTAGTATTAAATTCTAGAGTTGTCTACTTATGCTTGATAGATATCAAAATTCATAATATAGGCTGGTATGTATATTATAATTTTTATTGATGTTTGAATAATTGAAATGATTGATTCTGGCAAGGTACAAACACTTTGAAACCTTCTTGCAAAATGATAATGCTACTGTTTCAAGTGTTATTCTGTATATAAGTTCAGTTTGATTTTCATATGCTTCTAAGTTGTGTGGTTTTCTTGTTTGAAGAATAATCGAGCAAATTTAATGTCATTGCTAAGTAGCCAAGATAAGAAGAAATTCATTCTTCTTAATACTTTTGTCTTTACTGTTGAATACAATTGTGTGTGCCCGATGTTAAATTGTTCCACCATAGGGGATTTGACCCAGGGGAATTCTACGGAGAGTTTCTCCGGGTGGAATTATATTATTGTGTTTGGAGTTCAAAATACAAAGGAGACTCCGCCGGAAATTATAAGAATTTCAGGAGATAACTCAATTTTGAATCAAACACCTTTATATCGTACTAAACCCTAACCTAGATTTTTATATATCTACTAGAGACAGGATCTCGATAACTCTAAACATGTTAGGGGTTATCTTTTCTAAGTTTGGAAGCTTATGATACATACACCTTGACACGCAAGTATAATAATAATTAAATCTAATTATTCTATCTTATTTGAGTAAATAGATTTTTATGGTGAGTTATATACTCATACTATATAAAGCTTGCTATCTGAAGTAAAGACTCATATTTGTCATACTTCATTTGCTAAAATATCATGTTGAGAAGTAATCTTATAATGCATGATATTTGACATGTATAAAGATACATGTGTGTATTCCAATGGATGGAAACTTGATTGCTGGTTTATATTCTTGTATTCTTATGATATCTGTGAATACACAGATCGAGATACATAATTGAGCCAGAAAAGAAAGTTCTAAATAAGATAATAAATTGATTGTGATTGTAAAATAGAGCATTGGGTGGGAGAGAACAATTTGGATCACATCGTATAAATATATGGCAATATAATTAACAAAACTAATCAGTACTAGTAGGTCTTTCGCAAGGCCTTATGTTGAGACTGAGTGAATGCTTAGACCACCAACCTAACTGTATCTCGTGTTATCTGTAAATTCTTACCCTAATTTGATAAAAATTCAAATTTGGTGTTAAGAGATGTATATGATTTTTCTCCCGAATAGGAGTGGTCGGACTACTAAGTACTGTTCCTACCTGCCACCATCTGATCTCTGGTAACGTGATTATTGCCTAGATAGTGCTCATGACACTACTCGAATGTGGAATCCAAATATGTTCTCCAAATTTCATCATCATATAAAAAAATTGTATTATGATTTGTGGTAGTTACTATTAGGCAATGAATGTATTTGGACACTTCTATATCACTAGAATTAGGATAACAATAGTGTCATACTCTGAGTTAAGTTATATTCTGGGTTAATACTATAATACTTCCTTATGATAAATTATATCATCTTTCCATTTGAGTATCATATCATGCTTTTTTAATCATATAACTGTTTTACTTTATTTATTTTACCATTCTTGAACCGAGGACTTGCATATCTTTGATGACCTTTTTTTTGTACACTAGATGGAGGCATCACAGAGGAAGAGATACTTTTGATATATATTATGAAAGAACGAGAAGAATAACACAGAAAAAGGGTATATCATCAGTTTTATTTTGTGTAGTTATGTAGTTCCTTGTATATATTATCCTTGAGATAGAAAATCAGACTAGTGAGATGTAAATGTTGATGAGTTATGTTTTAGATGTAAATTAATGTCAATTTTATTGATAATTTTATTTTGCCCACACTTTTGTCCAAGAACTTTACAAACGACAATCGCGATACAGATACATGTGTATTTGTTGGCGTTTAGCGTGGGATATTAGTTACGTATTCGGTTCACCGTATTCTGGGGGCGGGACATGACACATCTTTTAGTGGTAGCCCATGCAAGTCTAGCACCAGCCTATTAGGAATACAAGTCTTGAGGATTACAAACTAACCTATTAGAGATTATAATTCATTTGATTTGATTTTAGTCATAGGCTCTAGATCCTAAGATATTTCATCTTTGGAACTGTTTAGCAAGAACCTTAAGATATGAGTATTGGGTAATGCAGTAAGGTTATATATATAATATGTCAGTATATATTCATATTATAGATATAGGATATCCTTTCCGTCTATTGTAGTTTCTTTGTGTAACAACATATATACATATCATGACTTATCTATCCAACTTCATCTATGTAGTTCATATTTTTTCCGTGTTCTGCAAATTTATTCTATATGACCATTCTATGTATTATTCTTTTATCAATTATTTTGCCTTTATGGAAATATGGACATCATCTCATATTAATTACTTTATTGAATTATCCATCTTTCGTTATCCATGATTCGATAATTCTCAGTTCTCTCTTAACAATCAGTCAGAGGTAAGCACATCAGATATGCTTCATATTTTCAGCAACTTTTAGGAATGATTAATCATTATGCTAGTGTATCACAAGTAACAATAGTAGCACTATAAGAGGAACTTAGAGAACTTCCTTAATAGAAGAATGGAATAATTGAAGATTTCTGGAAGCTTAACCCAAAGAAATTTTTTGGAACTAAAAGTCCTTAGAAAGAGGACTATGGATGAAGACAACTGAAAAATTATTAAAGAGTACAGTAGAGAACCCAAAATGACATGATAACAATAGTTCAAATCTAATTGGAAGATGTAGCTAAAAATTTGGTCGAGTACAGAGCATCCAAAGGACTCAAATAGAGTAGTATCTCGAGTAGAACATAAAAAAAAATTTGAAGATAGATTTATCCTAAAAGTGGCAAAGAGAAAATAATAACAAAGATTCATTTACCTAAAAATAAAAAAATTATACCGTGGATGAATATATATAGATTATTTTACTAGATTGAAGAGATTTACTTCTTACGTGATAGCTACTGAGAAAGTCAATGAATACAAACTTATAGAAGGATTAAAAAGGAAATGTAAGGGCAATATATTGTATATGTGCCAAATATATTCTGAAATAAATAAAGCGACTCGAGGTCAATAAAGGATTTTAAGGGATAAAGAATTATTGAAAATCAGTGATCAGAAGTAAAATTTTGATACCGAATCATCTTCTTCGAGGAATTATATACAAGGACAATTTAAGCATACATTGATGGAATATAAAATTGTTCTAATCAGATGAATTTCTATAAGAAGTAGGGTGATATAAAGAGAGTATCACTACCAAATTCCAAAAATAGGGGTATTTTTGACTTTTATATATTATTAATAATGTGGTAGTTATATTAAATGATTTCATGATAGGTGTATTTAAATTAAATAATTGTGTGAGATGTGTACTTAATTATATTATATATATACGGTGTTCATTGATGTTTGAGCTGGTAGACTTGACCTAGAAGCCCACTAGACGAACACCTGATCGAATTATAAGATTATGTATTAATTTGTATTAATTAGAATTTAATTATTGGAGGTAGTAATTAATTACCGTAATTTTATTTAATTGTTGCACATTACCGTTGCTTCGATGTTTGGAGCGCTACCCTGGCTTTTGCCTTCCAACAAATTTTACAACTTGCCCTAGACATGCCTGCCTTCCATTATGACCTTTTTGTAACTCATAATTATGCTCTCTTGTGCTTCATTTTAGCCGCATAATATTCGTCGCGGACGTTTATTTAATTTTTTAATAAATTCCAACTTTGTATCGTTGTGCGTTCCAATCGAAATTGGAGGCAATTTTGACCCATTTTTCGTGCAACCCAAATTAGGATAATATTCTGTTCTGAGTCTTCTTTACTTATGATATTTGTGACCCGACCTAATTTTGGCCCCATGTACTCCTAATTAATTTTAGAACACTGCTTGCATTTATTTCTAATTAAATTAGGGATACCTTTTTGACTGATTTTGTTTAATCCCGATCTAATCCAAGTACCCCATTAATTAAGCCCATACCAAACATACAACACCCCCTCACCCTGTAAAACACCAAATACCAAATCGTCCACCAATTTTTCATCATTATATGTGTTTGTGCAAATATCTAAATTTAAGGGGACTAATTTACAAATATTGAATTATGTGTCAACACCCCATTGGTTCAAACCAAATGGAGAGCCCAAATATTTGACTAGTCAACAACCCTCATCCTTACATGAAGGATTCTTTCATGACAAATCCTAACCACCCATTCAAGATGGGTGCATCTACACCACTCATTTCCCACTCACCATCCTATTTAATGTCCCATCACACCCTCTTCCCAACCTAGACCTAATTCCCAAACCTAGGGAAGCCCCCATCATCCTCCCCTCACTCAACCGTAGCCACCCTACATTTATTCAATTTTTCCTTTCTTCTTCTCTTTTCTTCTCCTTCTTCCTTTCTTCTTCTTCTTCTCCTTCTTCTTCTTCTTCTCTTTTTAAATAAAGGGAAAGAGAGGGAATTTGAATCCATCACCACACTGTTCACTGTACATCACCCCGGCCAAGCCCCGACCCCGGCCAGGCCGAGCTTCCCGCTGCAACCTCCCCTCGACTCTACCACGAGCACCACCACTCTCCACCCCAATAACTCCCGCTCCCCCGTCCACCACGAACATCCTCCTCCCGCTCCATCTCTCCGACCCCACTCACCCGTTCTCCACCTCCAACTCCGGCCCCCTACAACCTCCCCTCGATTCCCTACTCCGGTCAGCCGCTCCAACTGCACAGCCCGACCCCGGCTACTGCTGCGATCAGGATGCCGACTCCGGCGGAGCTCCGCTCGACCACACACGACCCATTTTGAGCCATCTCCCCTCAGCTACATCCCCGACGGCCTCCGGCGCACACGAACCATCACCACCACCACTTCATTCCTTCCTCCGACCTCCTACTCTTCTTCCTCGGTGACCCAGCTCCACCAGTCCCCTCTTCCTGACTCTGACGAAGCTGCCACTCCTGCCAACCGTTCAATCCCGAGCTTCCCTTTCGGCCTGCTTCAACTCCCCGGCCATCCCGAAGCTCCTCCTCCTGCACCTCCTGCTGTACTCCACTGTCCGGCCATCCCCTCCGGCGAGCAGAACCACCACCACCTCGGCATCGTCGTCGACGTCCTCACCGATGTCGTGCACGCTCAGGTCCGATCCTCCCCTTGTATACGCGTATGTGTGTATTGGTGTATGTGTGTATATGAGTATGTGTATATGTGTATGTGTATACGCATATGTATAGTATATATAATATACATGTATATGTATTCATATATATATATGTATGTATTGGTATGTGTATGTATTAATATATATATACATATATATATACAGGAATAAATGTATATGTTAGTATATACATATTTGTAGCATGGTATATGTTAATGTAATTTGGTATATTTATACCTGTATATAGTATAAGTATTATTTTGGAATAAATATATATATGAATATATTGGTATTGGTATATATAGATACGTATTTTGGTAATTGGTATGCATATATATATGCACATATATACGTATATGGTAAATGTATTAAGATTTGGTATATATATATATATATATATATATATATATATATATATATATATATAAATATAGTATACGTATATTTTACTTGTATATATATATATATATATATATATATATATATATATATATATATGTTCAGTATATATTTTCTTTTTATACGAATATTGGTTGTAGTATATATATATAAATGTGGCATATATATTTTTAACATATTGATATATATATATATATATATATATATATATATATATATATATATATATATATATATATATATATATATATATATACAACATATAATTTAGTGTATATATAATTATACATATTTGTATATATTATTGGTATACCCATAAATATGTATTAATTTAATTATTGTTAATATGCATAATATGTATATATAGGTACTAGGCGACCCAAGTGTAATTACGGATACCCCGTATTTACATGGACCTATGACCCTGTGAAATGTTAGTTGACTGCCACATGTACACTGATGTAATGGCGAGACCCGTACCATTTTGATCGTCTGTCTTGCCCTGCAATCACAGACGCGATGCCCGTGCAACTTGACGCACTTGACCCTAGTTGACTAGTGCCATACCTGGCATAGCCCTGAGGCCAGTGTATTATGATTGTGTTAGTGTAGCATCTGATACAAATATTTTATTTATGATATGTCTATAGGACTGTTGGATCATCCAGGCGATACTCTGGAACAAGATATTGGTATTACCAGCTAAGGACCCAAGGCAAGTACATTCTCTGATAATTTTCAATTATTTGATAATTTCTATAATTCTAGTATCTAGAAATTCTACATCTGATCCTTGACACTGTGCTACACAGACTAGTATATAGATTGGATCTTTAGTCATGAGATGTTACATTGATTATCGTATTGACATTGTACACGACATTGATATTTAGATCTCGTACATGATATATTGGACATTGATCGTGTATCGTGACGTGTCATGATTGGATCCACAGTACTAGTTGGGGGCGGAGGAAATTGCTAGTGAGAGATGTGATCAAATACCTATCGTATAAGTTTAAATTATTGGTGTTAATCATACGCCTCACGTGTGATTAGCCAGGCCATATAGTTATCGTACAAGTCCCAAGCCGATCATATTTTGAAACTACTATTTCAATCACTTAGAATAGTTGCAGTTCTCTATTTTAGATCATATACTACATCACCCGTATATGATATTGTACCTTGTTCTCTTTATTTCTTATATGCACTGACTGTATCATATTGCCTATATTGCCTGTATCTTTATTTGCTATTGCATTTATTCACTGTCTTCTCTCAGTATATAGCATCATCTGTTTATTGCTTTATAGTCCTTGTCATTTAAATAGAACTGTTATTTGAGATGTACTTTGCTCCTTCATGACCGGAAATATTTTTCTAGACTATGTTTTAGAGGACCGGTATCCAATACTTTATGGACCATATGGTGAGTAGCTGCAGACTTGGACTTGGTAGTTCATTTGTGATTCCGGGAGGTCTAGCCGGAATCACAAGTTATCTAGTTAGTTCTTTTAGTAGATCATTTGGTACCGGATTTTTCTCCGGCATACTTTGTTGAGACATGGATATTTATTGAGTTAGATTATTTATATTTAGACTTGTGTTGTATTTTATTTTATTTGTTCGATATCTTATCGTGCTGTAGTTATGTGATTGATTATGTTGTTCATTTATATTGCATCATCCGTGCCTCCTTATGGAGATTGGATGCTTGTGTGAGATTGCTTAGATAAAATCATGACCTAGACAGAGTTCTACCGCCGATGCTGCGGCGTAGGCTGGACGTACCCTCGTACTTGTGCCCCAAATCTGGGTGTGGGTCGTGACACATTTTTAGTGGTGTCCCATGCAGGTCAGACTTCGTAAGTTGTGCGATGTTGTGGTACTGTGACATCTTTGTTACGGTACTGCATGCCTGCGATAGAATCTAGAACATAGGATACTAGGATGATAGCGAATACTCAATCACAATTCCTTGAGAGATTCCTGGGATGACCCCTGAGAATCTTGTAATAAATTCCAATTTAAATCATTTCCCTTATTTTCGTCCATTCTCACTTGTTGGTAGTGAAATTGATTCTTGTTGATCAATTAGTAAATTAAGATCTTGGTGTCATTGTAGAGTTTGATTTCATATCAAGATGAATTTTATGGACTAATTTATGGTATTATCTGATGACATATATTGATGAGGACAGCGAGAAAGATTAACATTTGGGCTATTAGACTACAAGATGTGGATTTAAATTATAATTTGAAGATTGAAAATAAATTTTAATTTTTAAGAAATTTGAGGAGTTGAGATATTATGCTATTAAAATTTTTGAGGATTCAGATTCAATTCAATAAACCTAGACAAAACCGTAAGGATTTTTTGGAAGTGATAAAATTTTCGTTTCAGTAATTGAATATTTGACTTTGAGGAAAGTATATGCATTTTACTTTAAATTGTTCGAGGAGTTAGTTTTGAGGATTTTATTTTGAGGATAAAATTTTATAGTGGAAGAGATATATATTAGTATAAGAGTAGATGAGGTGCATGTGTAAGGATCTGTTGGCTTGAGCATGATTGAGATTGTACTGCAAACTGACTTGGGTGTCCATCTAGGGTTATATTAGAGGGAGCAGTACTTAGTATGGTGTGTTGCATTTGATGTGCACTTGAGTGATAAGAACAACTAGTATCAACAATTGCAGTAGGTAAGAAAGCTAGCGGTGAGTGTGCTTGTAGTAGAATTGTGGTACCTAAAGGGATAGAGGTATCAAACCCTGGATGCATCATTGACCTGTGCAATCACAACTAGGAATATTTCCAATCTATTTATCTTGTTATCCTTATTCCTTCTGAATGTTGCTTCTTTAGAACTTTACTGTCCTTCCTTGATGATATCGCATTTATTGCCTTAATTGATTCTTTTGGATCTGTCTTCATGCTGTCGCCGAAGACACGATCTATGAGAGTGGGAGCACCAGCTCTAGAGGGGTCTGCCACCTCTCCACCTGATGGACAGACATCTGTAGTTCCTCCTACATCTCTGATGCATGTAGGAGTATCTGCACTTTTCGGGGATCCTCCTCCCCCACCTGTTCAGAGGATTGTCGTAGTTGTGACGTACAACATTTCTCCTCCACCGACTCCGATTCCCGAAGGTTTGTACATTGACGGGGCACGGATATTTACTTTGATCCAGGGCATGGTAGATGCCCAGAGAGTGACGACAGATGCTCAGCGAGTTCAAGCTGAGGCTCAGAGGGTACAAGCAAAAATGCACCAGGCACAAACCGAGCTGATAAGAGAGAGAGCATGGAGAATGCTCATCAGGTGACTCTCCAAGCTTTGGAGAGAGTAGCACAATACCAGCAGTTTCCTGGCCAGCAACAGCAGAGATCAGGCACTATAGTAGACTTCAAGAGGATGATGCCTCGAGAGTTCAAGGGTATCGAAGGGATACTCTACGCTGACGACTGGCTAGAGGACATATAGAGGAGCCTGCGATTGGCCCAGATTCTGGAGAGCTTACGGATAGAGGCGGCTGGCAGTCAGATGTTTGATATCGCACTCACGTGGTATCGCATGGAGCCAAGACTTACTACACAAGGACTTACTTGGGAGACTTTCATGGAGCTCTTCAAGGAGAAGTTCTTCCCTGACGTGGCATTGGGAACCTTGGACAGTCAGTTTCATGACTTGGTTCAAGGAAACATGTCGGTCGACGAGTACGCTGCAAAATTCTGTAGATTGAGCCATTTTGCATCATCTATGATTCGGGACCAAGGAGATCGAAACCAAAAATTTAGAAAGGGGCTGACGAGAGATATTTGGTCGCGCACTTCTGGTCGTCGTACCGCTACCTTTGAGGATATCTTGATGGATGCCCAGATTGCAGAAGAGGATCTGGATCTCAGGCCTAAGAGGAGTCACAATATTTCTGGAGATACAAATGGTAGCGCAGGACCGGCCAAGCGTCCGCATATTCAGTATCAACAGCAGTACCAAGCACCAGTTCATATTCAGCAATAGCCATAGGCATTTCAGCATCAACAGCAGTACCAAGCACCAATTCACATTCAGCAACAGCTATGGGCATTTCAGCATCAACAGCAGTACCAAGCACCAGTTCACATTCAACAACAGCCATGGGCATTTTAGCATCAACAGCAGTACCAGGCACCAGTTCGTGTTCAGCTGGATCAGCAGCAGCCTCCGAGAGAGACACAACAGACTTGTCATTTCTGTAAGAAGCCAAGTCACCTTTGGGAGAGCTGTAGAACGAAGCTAGGACTTTGTTTGCACTGTGGCGCTATGGGACATAGAGTAAGGGATTGTCTTCTAGCCCCTTATCTTCCCGGCCAGCGTGCAGCTCCAAATTATAGAGATCCAGTTAGGCTACCTGTGGAACCGTATATTGCTCAGCACCCGCGAAGGAAACCACCCCAGCAGGGCGGGGCATTTGCGATGACGGTCAAAGAGACAGATACTGCAGGTAATGTGTTAGTAGGTTCTGTTCTTCCTTCCTTCTGTTCTTTTCTATTTGATTGATTGACTGATTCCCTAGTACCATAGCTTGTATTCATGATTTTTCTAGTTAGAATATAGTTAGTAGTACACCTGACAGAGACTGCAATACCATGACAAAGACACCATGACCGTACATATTTTTTCTTAGATTGCATCTTGTATGACTGTAGGTATAATTTTTCTTAGACCATGATTATTGGGGTTTGACCATAGCGAAGATTTATGAAGGGGTTATGACTTGACAAGAGAGACAAGATGATTAAAACTTTGAGGATAAGCATTAATTTAAATAAAGGGTTAAGAATTTAACATGGCAGAATTGATGATTTATTAATTTTAGGAAGGTTATGATATGATTAAGGTTATCATTAAAATTTAAGGAAATTAGGGAGATTGTCATTATATCTATTTGATTACGAGATATAAATTTAAAATTTTATATTATGGGTGTTGCATTAAAATCCCTAAGTATCGCATTGTTGAGTATTTTGAGAAAAAAAAAGAAACCAAGAAATAAGATTATTGATGGATTAGTGTTAGAATTCAAACTTTTGGGATGAGATTTCAATTTTATATATGTACATTGATTGAAATTAAATTAGAGGAGTGGATATTAAATTTTGAGTATTTAATTATTAACTTAAAATTTTTGGAGGAAATTATGGAAATAAAAATGGAATTTGATTCTACTCCGAAGATTTTCAGGAGTACGATAATTAAAATTTTTAAAAATTTTGTGGAATAACAAGATGGATTTACTTTATTATTAAATGGGTTGATGAACCTAGATTTGATGGAAAATAATAATGTGTATGAATAAATACTACTATGAGAATTTTAAATTTTGAGGACAAAATTCTTTTAAGGAGGGTAGACTTGTCACTACCGTATTCCAAAAATAGGGGTATTTTTGACTTTTATATATTATTAATAATGTGGTAGTTATATTAAATGATTTTATGATAGGTGTATTTAAATTAAATAATTGTGTGAGATGTGTACTTAATTATATTATATATATACGGTGTTCATTGATGTTTGAGATGGTAAACTTAACCTAGAAGCCCACCAGACGAACACCTGATCGAATTATAGGATTATGTATTAATTTGTATTAATTATAATTTAATTATTGGTGGTAGTAATTAATTACCATAATTTTATTTAATTGTTGCATCTTACCGTTGCTTCGATGTTTGGAGTGCTACCCTGGCTTTTGCCTTCCAATAAATTTCACAACCTTGCTCTAGACATGCCTGCCTTCCATTCTGACCTTTTTGTAACTCATAATTATGCTCTCTTGTGCTTTATTTTAGCCACACAATATTCATCGTGGACGTTTATTTAATTTTTGAATAAATTCTAACTTTGTATCGTTGTGCGTTCCAATCGAAATTGGAGGCAATCTTGACCCATTTTTTGTGTAACCCAAATTAGGGTAATGTTCTGTTCTGAGTCTTCTTCACTTATGATATTTTTGACCCGACCTAATTTTGGCCCCGTACTCCTTTAATTTTAGAACACCGCTTGCATTTATTTCTAATTAAATTAGGGATACCATTTTGACTGATTCCGTTTAAGCTCGATATAATCCAAGTACCCCATTAATTAAGCCCATACCAAACATACAACACCTCCTCACCCTGCAAAATACCAAACACCAAATCGCCCACCAATTTTTTATCATTATATGTGTCTACGCAAATACCCAAATTTAAGGGGGCTAATTTGTAAATATTGAATTAGGTGTCAACACCCCATTGGTTCAAACCAAATGGAGAGCCCAAATATTTGACTAGTCAACAACCCTCATCCTTACATGAAGGATTCCTTCATGACAAATCCTAACCACCCATTCAAGATGGGTGCATCTACACCACTCATTTCTCACTCACCATCATATTTAATGTCCCATCACACCCTCTTCCCAACCTAGACCTAATCCCCAAACCTAGGGAAGCCCTCATCATCCTCCCCTCACTCAACCGTAGTTACCCTCCATTTCTTCTATTTTTCCTTTCTTCTTCTCTTTTCTTCTTCTTCTTCTTCCTTTCTTCTTCTTCTTCTTCTTTTTTTAAATAAAGGAAAAAAGAGGGAATTTGAATCCATCACCACACTATTCACTGTACATCACCTCGGCCAAGCCCCGAACCCGGCCCGGCCGAGCTTCCCGCTGCAACCTCCCCTCAACTCCACCACGAGCACCACCACTCTCCACCCCATCAACTCTCGCTCCCCCGTCCACCACGAACATCCTTCTCCCACTCTCACCCGTTCTCCACCTCCAACTCTGGCCCGCTGTAACCTCCCCCCGACTCCATACTCCGGTCAGCCGCTCCACCTGCACAGCCCGACCCCGGCTACTGCTGCGATCAGGATCTTGACTCCGGCGCAGCTCCGCTCGACCACACATGACCCATTCCGAGCCATCTCCCCTCAGCTGTATCCCTGGTAGCCTCCGGCGCGCACGAACCATCACCACCACTACTGCATTCCTCCCTCCGACCTCCTACTCTTCTTCCTCGGCGACCCAGCTCCACCAGTCCCCTCTTCCCGACTCTGGTGAAGCTGCCACTCCGGCCAACCGTTTGATCCCGAGCTTCCCCTTCGGCCTGCTGCAACTCCCCGGCCATCCCGAAGCTCCTCCTCCTGCACCTCCTGCTGTACTCCACTGTCCGGCCATCCCCTCCGGCGAGCAGAACCACCACCACCTCGTCATCGTCGTCGACGTCCTCGCCGACGTCGTGCACGCTCAGGTTCAATCATCCCCTTGTATACGCGTATGTGTGTATAGGTGTATGTGTGTATATGTGTATATGTGTATGTGTATACGCGTATGTATAGTATATATAATATACGTGTGTATGTATTCATATATATACATGTATGTATTGGTATGTGTATGTATTAATATATATATATATATATATATATATATATACATATATATATATACATATATATATATATATATATATACAAGAATAAATGTATATGTTAGTATATACATATTTGTAGCATGGTATATGTTAATGTAATTTGGTATATTTATACCTGTATATAGTATAAGTATTATTTTGGAATAAATATATATATATGAATATATTGGTATTGGTAAATATAAATACGTATTTTGGTATTGGTATATATATATATATATATATATATATATATATATATATATATATATATATATATATATATATATATATATATATATATGCACATATATACGTATATGGTAAATGTATTAAGATTTGGTATATATATATATATATATATATATATATATATATATATATATATATATATATATATATATATATATGCTATATAATTTAGTGTATATACAATTATACATATTTGTATATATTATTGGTATACCCATAAATACGTATTAATTTAATTATTGGTAATATGCATAATATGTATATATAGGTACTAGGTGACCCAAGTGTAATTACGGATACACCGTATTTACATGGACCTATGACCCTGTGAAATATTAGTTGACTGTCATATGTACACTGACGTACTGGCGAGCCCCATACCATTTTGATCGTCTGTCTTGCCCAGCAATCACAGACGCGACGCCCATGCAACTTGATGCACTTGACCCTAGTTGACTAGTGCCATACCTGGCATAGCCCTGAGGCCAGTATATTATGATTGTGTTAGTGTAGCATCTGATACAAATATTATATTTATGATATCTCTATAGGACTGTTGGATCATCCAGGCGATACTCTGGAACAGGACATTGGTATTACCAGCTAAGGACCCAAGGCAAGTACATTCTCTGATAATTTCTAATTGTTTGATAATATCTATAATTTCAGTATCTAGAAATGCTATATCTGATCCTTGATACTGTGCTACACGGACTAGTATATAGATTGGATCTTTAGTCATGAGATGTTACATTGATTATCGTATTGACATTATACACAATATTGATATTTAGACTTCGTACATGATATATTGGACATTGATCGTGTATCGTGACGTGTCATGATTGGATCCACAGTACTAGTTGGGGGCGGAGGAAATTGCTAGTGAGAGATGTGATCAAATACTTATCGTACAAGTTTAAATTATTGCTGTTAATCATATGCCTCACGTATGATTAGCCAGGCCATATAGTTATCGTACAAGTCCCAAGCCGATCATATTTTGAAACTACTATTTCAAACACTTAGAATAGTTACAGTTCTCTATTTTAGATCATATACTACATCACCCGTATATGATATTGTACCTTGTTCTCTTCATTTCTTATATGCACTGACTGTATCATATAACCTATATTGCCTATCTCTTTATATTGTCTGTCTTTTTATTTGCCATTGCATTTATTCACTGTCTTCTCTCAGTATATAGCATCATCTGTTTATTGTTTTATAGTCCTTATCAATTAAATGGAACTGTTATTTGAGATGTACTTTGCTCCTTCCTGACTGGAATTATTTTTCTAGACTATGCCTTAGAGGACCGGTATCCAATACTTTATGGACCATATGGTGAGTAGTTGCAGACTTGGACTTGGTAGTTCAGTTGTGATTCTGGGAGGTCTAGCCGAAATCACTAGTTATCTAGTTAGTTCTTTTAGTAGATCATTTAGTACCGGATTTGTCTCCGATATACTTTGTTGAGACATGGATATTTGTTGAGTTAGATTATTTATATTTAGACTTGTGTTGTATTTTATTTTATTTGTTCGATATCTTATCGTGCTGTAGTTATATTATTGAGTATGTTGTTCATTTATATTGCGTCATCTGTGCCTCCTTATGGAGATTGGATGCTTGTGTGAGATTGCTTAGATAGAACATGACCTAGACAGCGTTCTGCCGATGCTGCGGCGTAGGTTGGACGTACCCGCGTACTCGTGCCCCAATTCCGGGTGCGGGTCGTGACAGAGAGATTGTTGAAAACTTTCATGGATGGTATTTAAAGTACGAATTATTAAACTAGCCTTATGATAGAAAGAAAAAGAAATATGGTCAGGCTTTCTTGTTGAACACAGTTGGAGCATAAAAAGTAGTATCAGGTACCATACTTGTTTCATCCTATTCAGCAATAATCTTATTTAAATTTTGGAGATATATATTCTTTCGAATATGATACATTTATATGTCTGACTAAGAATTAAAGATTCTACCATTATCTGAGGAATTATGAATGATAGTCGATAATGATATAATGGATATATAAAGGAATGTCCAATCAGTCTAAGAGATGAAACATTTTGACTAAGATTATTGGTGTTTTCTTCGAACAATTATGTAGCATCGGAATGGATTGATTACCCTAAACAATTAAGTAGTAAACATGGATTGAGGATAAAGAAAAGTTACATTTCAATCTTGATGAAAGAAACTCGTAAACTTATTTGAGGTAAGAAAAAATTTGAAAAAAGGTAAAAGAACATGATTTTTTAATTCATGGGATATTTTGAGGCTTAAAAGCATATATGAATCTTATCTTTCTTTTCATTCTTGATGAGTTCATTCACTCTTGATCTTTGAAGATTCCAATTTCTTGAATTATTTTTAATTCTCTCATCTTAACTTGATTCTTTAACTTGTTCCTTTATCCAATTTTGGATATTATTATATAACTCCACCAAATAAGATAGTTCTGTTGAATACTTTCTAGTAGAAACCTTTGAAAGTTTTAATTTTTTTAATAGTCATGTTTATATTATTTCAGTTGATGATTGTTTGGATTTCCTATGAATTATTATCTATTTTTAAATTTGTCAACGACCTGGTTATTTAATAACCGATCGGGCGAGGCGACAATTGCAGCTGATCAACTGGGTTGTGAAATAAGAAATTACTACACCTATTCGGACTAGATTATAACTATCCGGACTAGTAAGGTATTGACTACTTGTAACACAATTTAGAGTTTAGTAAGATTACGGGGATCAAGATCATATTTTATATGATACTGAGTTTTGTTTCAAATTATTTTCATAAACTAGTTCAGGAAAGATTTCAAAATATGAAGTTCAATTTATGTTTTATAAATTAAAATATTTTTTCCTTAGAACTTTATTCATAACTTGCTTTCATTCATCATATAGATATTCATGGTGGGGTAGCAAAAGTTACAGCCATGAGATCTTAATAACAAAATGGTATCTTGTTTGCAGCCACTCAACATAATGGCGACACAACAAATTACTATAATGAGTTTACATGAGAATGAAAAAGAATATGATTATATATTTTCTATTGGATTGAGACATTATATTTTCTAAAGTTTTAAAGCTCTGAAGATTTGAAAACCCTTTTTGTATGTAAGAGTTCTCTTGCTTAGTTAAAATTTTCTTAGACAAGTTTTGAACTATTTTACAAAAGATTATTTTATTTCTCTAAGGTGGGTAGAATATTTAGTTTATTATTTATGTCAATCATTTTACAAAACTCATCTTTTATGAAGCTTGATATCTGAAGTAAAGACTCATATTTGGCATACTTCATCTGCTAGAATATCATGTTAAGAAGTAATCTTGTAAAACATGATATTTGACACGTATAAAGATACTTACATATGTGCATTCTAGTAGATGAAAACTTGCTTGTTGTTTTATATTCTCATATTCTTGTGGTACCTATGAATACATAAATTGAGATACATAATTGAGCCAGAAAAGAAAGTTCTAAATAAGATAATAAATTTATTGTGATTGTAGAATAGAGCATTGGGCGGAAAAGAATAGTTTGGATCACATCGTATAAAATTATGGCAATATAATTAACAATACTGATCATTACATGTAGGTCCTTCGCAAGGCCTTGCCTTGAGATTGGGTGAATGTTTAGATCACCTACCTACCAGTATCTAATGTTATCTATAAATATTTACCCTAATTCGCTAAAAAGTCGAATTTGTTATTAAGTGATGTATATGATTTTTCTCCTGAAGAGAAGTGGTCGGACCACTAAGCACCATGCCTACCTGCCACCACATAATCCCTGGTAATGGGATTATTGCCTAGATAGTGCTCGTGACACTGCTCGAATGTGAAATCCAAACGTTCTTCCAATTGCATCATCGTATAGGAAAATTGTATTATGATTTATGGTAGTGACTATTAGACAATGAATGTGTTTGGACACTTCTAAATTACTATAGTTAGGATCACAATACTGTCATAATCCGAGTTAGATCATATTCTGGGTTAACACTATAATACTTCCTTATGATAAATCATATGATCTTCCCATCTGAGTATCATATCATAATTTTTCAATCATATAACTATTTTACTTCATTTATTTTACCGTTTTTGAACTGAGGACTTGCATATGTTTGATGACCTAATTTGTGTTCATTATATGGAGGTGTCACTGAGAAAGAGATACTTTCGGTATATATTATAGAAGAGCGAGAAAAATAGCACATGCAGAGGGTATATTATAAATTTTATTTTGTATAGTTGTGTAGTTCCTCGTATGTATTATCCTTGAGATACAAAAATATTGATGAGTTATATTTTAGATATAAATTAATGTCAATTTTATTGATGATTTTACTTGCTCATACTTTTATCCTAGAACTTTACAGGCGACAATCGTGATACAGATACAGGTGTATTTGTTTTGCGTGTAGCCTGGGATATTAGTTACGTATTTGGTTCACCGTATTCCGGAGCGGAATGTGACACCATAGTTGTAATTACTTCCACTCACACAATGACATCAGCTGTGCTTCGAGTTTCACATTAAAGGCTCGGTGCACGCCTTGTTTCAGTGTATGTATATAGGGCGTCTATAAGCTTACCCTTAAGAGACGGCCTATATCTCTTTCCATACATTCTATGTGAGTTCTTTTAAAGAGTTATGGCATGAAGCCTTACGCTTCCTTGCGGTGCTACACCACTTTGATATGGCCTAAAGTCGAGGCTCCACCTCATCGTAGTGTCATCCACTGTAGCATGAGGTCCCAACCTCTTTGTAGTGTCAAACTACCCAGCATGAAGTCTTGTGCTTCCTTGCGGTATTACGCTGCTGTGATATGGCCTGCATTACCAAGAATTTAGATCTTTTACCTCTTGGTGGTGTCACACTACTGTAACATGAGGTCATTGGTCTCTTTGTAGTGCTGCCTACTACTCTTCGTTCTACAATATTAAGCTACCTGCCTATGTGCGGTGCTACGCCGCTATGATATGGCTCTTAAAGCTGAGGCATGACCCTATAGAGGAACCTCATCGTGGTGTCACCCACTATAGCATGGAGTCCTTACGCTTAATATCTGAGAACTCATTAAGGCATCTAAGACATCCTCCCACTGGACTTGTTCTACACAAAGAAAAAGTAGTAGAAAATAGTAGTTCTGGGTCAGTAACCCCTCAATGTCTCAAAGGCCTACCTATTATTCTGATATTCTTCCAGTCAATGATCCTTTTTTGAACCAAAAGCTAGATGCCTAGTAGATTTTTCTTTGAACTAATAACATAAAGCTTTATAGTAGAATTACAAAGACACAATATCAAAATGTCTTCAATCACACTTTGATTGATGTTTTTTCGACCAGCTGGCGCTTGAGACCCTTGGTGAACAGATCCACCGGATTCTTCTGACTCCGAACATCAATCATGACAATGACTCCAGTCTTGATTAGATTATTCACTACACTGTGCCTCAACCGCACAGTCATTTTCTTACAATTGAAGAGGTTATTTGATGCTACCTCTGTTGTTGCTTGGTTGTCATAGTATATCGGCACCATCAAAATCTGCACACCAACCAATGAAATATTATACACGAGCTTCCAAAGCCATTATGCTTCATCTGCTACAGCCGTCAGTGCATAAAACTCAGATTCTATCGAGGAATGAGATAACATAGACTGCTTCTTCGACTTCCATGATATAGCATCTCCACCCATGGAGAAGATATATCCTCCTATGGACCCTTCGTTCTCTACTTCTGAACACCATCTTGCATCACTGAAGCCTTCCACCACTGTCGAATACTCGCTGTAGTGCAGTACATACTTCTAAGTCCTCTTGAGATATCTCATCACTATCTTCATAACTTTCTAGTACTCCACACATGGGTTGCTCGTGAATAGACTCAGCATCCCCATGGTGAAAGCTATATCAGGCCTTGTGGCTGTTCTTGAATACATCAAACTTTCTATGACGCTTGAGTACTCCAGCTGGCTGACACTTTTTTAGGATTTGGCTTCAGCTTCTTGTCATACCTGTATGGAGTATCGATCCCTGAAAGATCCTGATAACCATAGCATGCGAGCATCTTCTCAATATAATGATACTGTGATAGCGCCACTCTAGTATCCGTCTGGATGATTTTTATCCCCATGATAACATCAGCTTCTCCCAAGTCCTTCATACTGAACTTGGATGAGAGGAACTTCTTTGTCTTAGTGCCATGTGCTAGATCCGTACCCAGGATCAACATGTTATCCATGTACGAATAAATGATGACTCCTCTGCCATCAGCAAACTTTGTGTAAACACACTTGTTCATCTTACTGGCCCTGTAGCAGCTTGATCTTATGACTTTGTCAAACTTCTCATGCCACATCTTGGGGGCTTTCTTCAGACTGTATAACAATTTTTATCAACTTACAGACTTTGTCTTTAATCCCTTTGATGATAAATCCTTCTTGTTGTTGCATGTAAATCTCTTCGGTCAATCTCAATTCAGGAATATTATTTTAACATCCATTTGATGAATAAAAAGCTTGTGAATTACACTCAGAGCAATCATATCCTAATGGTCGTCATCTGCGCTACTGGATCATATGTCAAAGTAGTCGATCCCTTGCTTCTGGGAAAACCCCTTGGCAACCAACCTTGTCTTGAACTTGTCTACAGTTTCATCG
The DNA here is from genome assembly GCA_036927795.1 of Iris macrosiphon. Lineage (NCBI taxonomy): Eukaryota > Viridiplantae > Streptophyta > Magnoliopsida > Asparagales > Iridaceae > Iris > Iris macrosiphon. The sequence goes on along the minus strand of JAYESA010000002.1, from coordinate 69,247,627 downwards.
GCCTTAATCTTCTTCTTGAAGATCCACTTGCATCTGATTGGTTTAGCTCCTTCAAGCAGATCAACCAATACCCAAGTTTTGTTGGAGGTTATAAAGTATACTTATCATTGATAGCCTCCCTCCAGAAGATAGCGTCTCTGGTCTTCATTGCCTTATCATAGGTAAGCGGATATGCTTCCAAATGATAGGTGACAAAATATTCTCTGAAATCCTTCTGTTTTCTCACTCGCTTTGACACTATTTTTGCAAGTTATGGTTTGAAAGTTGTCTCAGGAATGATAACTTTTTCTTGGACTACATCTTTATTGGAAGCTTCAGCCTCTGGTGCACCCACACTATTCTTTGGAATGTTCGCGATAACAATATTCTTGCGCCTTATAAATTTATCTTCAAAGAATTTTGCATTGCGAGATTCAATAATATGTTTTGACTCTATATCAAGAAACCTCTGAGCATCACTCTTTTTCGTATACCCCAGGAAGATGGTCTTCATAGTCCTCGTACCCAGATTCTAAATATTCAAGTCTGGAAGCATTACATATACCATACACCCCCATACTCGAATGACATTCAAGTTGGGTTTGAATTTGATCCAGATTTCAGGAAGAGTGACATCGGAAGTTACGTATTGCACTCTATTTAGAATAAAGGTAGCTATGAGCATAGCTTCTCCCCAGAAGCAGTTTATGTCATGACCCGCACCCAGAAAATCGGGCATGAGTCATGGGTACGTCCAGCCTACGCCGCAGAATCGGCGGTAGAACGCTGTCTAGGTCACAACTAACTATATCTCACAATAACCTGTCAAGATAACCTCTCCAAAAGGAGGACAGCATTATAATATATACATAAACTCAATCATAATAACTAGGAGAAGAGTAAAAGCACGATAAGATATCAACAAAAGAAATAAAGGACCAAAGGGAGCAAGTACAATATCCAAACTATACAGTCCAAGTCTAAGAGTCTACAATATCTCACAGTAGTAGCAAAATAAATAATACAGTCATCCAAAACCAACTGGAAACAAACCCAGTGAAACCCACCTAGCTATACTAGGGCGCTAGCGGTGTCTCCTCAGCTGGGACGGGCTCCCCCTCTAACCCAGGGTCACAACAATCGTCGACGCCTGGCCCTTAGTAAGTCGGGCAAAAGTCCTCAGGATTCTCTAAAAAATATATCCAGTCAGGATTAGAGCGAAGTACATAACTCTGAAAGCAACTCCACATATATGGTAAGGTGTATATGACTAGCAATAGAAAAGAATACAAGATGCATAGGAAAGTAAATACATGGTAGAACTGATAATGTAACTGTAATATAAAACTAGGGAACAATACAAGTAGTAAAGAAGTAACTACATGTGAGAAAATAGGAATACTAGCTAAGTGCCTTGAGCACAAGTTTGTTATGTGATCGGCTTAGGTTGCACATGATTTATTCTACGATAACTCCGTTATGCATGAGTTGCATAACCGACATACACATGAATACTGTTTGGATTTGATCACATAACCAACTTCTACTCCCCTTCCCCACAAATACTCTTGGATCCAACCACGACACTCTACGTACATGATAAATAACTCGTGCACATGAAAGTGAGAGCACACGAAGCACATAAAGCACATGAAAATCAATACCCGAAGCACATGATAAAATACACGTGATAGAGTACCCACTGAACACGGTAAGGGGGATAACATCTCATGACAAGATCCAACTAGTACCAGCTCATGAAACAATATGTCAGAATCAAGTATTAACAGTTCTAGAACAGGTGATATACGCTATCATGAAATGGAAACAATCAGAGGTAGGTACTCGCCTGACATCCTGAGCAACTGGTAAGGATCGAGATCCGGACTAGCGTCGCAAAGACCTATTATGAAAATCACGGTTAAACAAGGTTCTAAAGAGTTAAACAGATATAAAATAACTAAAACCAAGCTTCTAGGGTTGTTCTAGGTTAAATGGGTCAAACCGATAAAATCTAGGTCAAAAGTCAACCCAGGGTCCAAAAAGTCAACTCTATGCCGAAACTAGGTCAAAAGTTGACCTTGGCGTTCAACCGGGGCAATTACGGTCAACTCTAGGTCAAACTAGGGTACCCCTAAAATTCTAGGTCAAAACTAGCTCATTAAGCTAGTAAACCCTCAAACTCGCCTTTTTGAGATACCGGGATACCCTCAGTATCCGATATATCAACCTACGCTATATACCCCATATATACCCTCTAATATATATCCTAACACGTATATATATATATATATATATATATATATATATATATATATATATATATATATATATATAAGCATCACTTATCCCATACACGGGCAAAATTTAATACCTCGCCCCAATACCCAATACCTTGAGTATCTCAAGGTATTGAGATACCTTACCTTACCCTCTCTAACTCACTAATTGTGCATCTAACTACACCTACATATATATATATATATATATATATATATATATATATATATATATATCTAATCTCTCACTCTCTCATCTCTAGCTAGCAGCTAAAGGTGGGGGGGAGTGTTTGCTTCTGCTACTGCTACTGCCAACTGCTGCTGCTGCTGTTGCTGCTACTGCCAACTGCTGCTGCTGCTGCTTCGGCTACTAATTGCTGCTGCTGCTCTCTCTATCTCAATCTCACTCCCTATCTCGATCCCTCTCTCAGTCCCTCTTCCTTTCCTCCAATCTCACTCACTCACTCTCCTTATCTCACTCACTCAAACACACACCTATCCTCAACACTCACACACACTACACACAAACATACACACAACCACACCTATACACACTCACCCCCAAACACACCAATACACACATACTCACCCATATACATATAAATACATATATATATACAAATATAAACTCAAAAATCCTATTACACACTCCCCAAGGCTAAACCAACCCGCGCACAAGCCCAAAACCTAGAAACCAAGTCAAAATGGCCATTTGGTCATTTCGACGAACACGTACGGCTTGCGATACCTCACGAAACGCACGCCAAACCTAATCAAAATTGACCCAAAATTTACCCATGTGTTTTAAAAAATGTCTAGAACCTCACAAAAATGCTAACTCTCCGATTCTAGGTCCGTGGCAAAATTTCACATGCACGTGGAACCCACGGAGAAGAAAAATCCCCAAATCGCCTGAAACACCTAAAACTCCGCGATACGACCTCATGTGTCTGAACAGGGACACGAACCTACCCTCAAGACACCAAAGCACGTCTACCTAGGTCCGTTTAACCTAGGGCAATACCCAAAATGGGCTAATCCCGGATTTTACCCGAAATTGACACAAAACCCTTGGTCAAAGTCTCCAAACCTATCCAAACAAGTTCTAACTTCCTCCCATGGGTAGCACTAAGGTCTAGGAAGGTTCTAAACAACTAATTACACTATATTAAAGTAATCACTAAGAGGTAAGTTAGGGTTTACCTCTTGAAAGTTGAAATCCCAAGGCCAAAGTCTCCAAAAACCCCCAAATTCACCACACAAAGCCTCCAAGCCTCCAAACCAATCTTCTGCACCAAATCTAGGCTCTACACACCTAGGTTAGAAAGAATGAAAGATTAGGGTTTGCATTAATGAGAGAAGTAAATGAAGGAAGAGAGGGAAGGTAAAAATACTTACTTGAAAATGGAAGAAGTAAAGGAAGGAAGTAAGGAAAAAGAATGAAGAGTGGATAAAAGAAGAAAAAGGAAATGGAAAGGAAGGGGGGGGCATGTAGGAAGATATAGGGTTAGGGTTTGAGCCTAATACAAAGACCAAAATACTCTCAACTTAAGTCTTCCAAACTAGGATTTTAGGTTTAGGGTTTCTTAAACCATTCTAACTAATCCAAAACAACCCAGCTAGATAATTAAAGATAAAATAACTATTCTACACCAAGGGTTGAGTCTGACAAGGTCCAATAGGGTCTATTATGGGTCCAAACTAGCCAAAACCCTAAAACAATAAATAAAAATAAATATATCCAACTAATTAGATATAAATACAAATTTTTATGATCAATATACAATTTACCAAATTAAAATAAAAAGAAAATCCTATTTTTAGAATTGGGTAGTGACAGTTTAGAAGACCCGCAGTAAACAACATTAAATTCATGATCTCTGTCGACGTCTTGTTCTTTCTTTCAGCTACTCCATTCGATTGAACAATGTCACACCCCAGTCCCAAAACACGTGGGGCTAGACACGTGGCAATGGCCAACTGGTACGACTTTGGAGGGATTTCCAATTTAATGGACCCGACGAAACGTACTTACGCTGTCCATGGTCAAGTGATCCAATTAATAATCTATTTCTAACATACAACAACTAAAACTAAATCTCAATCTATGGTAAATAATCTCAAGAAAGAACGATACACATCACCAGTCTGCAGCCCAATAATACATCCATTCGAATAGACCAAAAGAACAATATAGGTCTATAAATACTAGGCTATAAAAGCATAATCAAAAATGGAAAGTAGTACATGACTGTAATAGCTGAAATTATAAAGATACCTACAACGATGTCCACACTCCCCTAGATCAAGCATCCTACAAACCGCACAAATAACCTAGAAGGGAACCAGGTCCTCAGAAGGACGTAACAAGATACAAAAATATATGCCATAAAGTAAATACTATGAAAACTTAAGTGTGAACTAGCCAGCTAAGTGAAATGCAATTTGAAGACAACTTAGTGCGTATGGGAAGTGTCATATGCTGACGTAATTTACCAATCGCCGTTACTAGCTAGTATATGCCACATATGCCCCCATAACAAGGGCACTCTGCATATAATAATGTCCAGCTCCGAAGAGCATGGCATATGTACGTGTAACGTCCATCGTTCCGGAGAACGTAGAATTTGCATAGTATAATGTCCATATCGCTCCGTAGAACGTAGAATCTGAATAGTATAACGTCCATATCGTTCCGTCGAACGTGGAATATGAATAAAGGAAGTGGGTGTCCCATACGCCTACTAGTCATCCTCCCTGCCCAATGCCAATGTACAAGTCTCAAGTACGACGTGTACATCTCGTAACTATAATGCAAGTCCCTAAAGAAATTTATAACTAAGCTAAATACCGTCACACGTGCTGCTCACACCGATGGCCAGTCAAGCATGAAGCATGCGTCCCTACATGAACTCACTCTGTGACGTGCAATGATACGTGTCAAGGCCTGGAAAGTCATAATGATAACTCCACAACTTTAGGTGGGTCCACTAGATAATAGGTTAGACACAAGCCCTAACGTCAACGCCTTCGTTGACTGCACCCGAGTCTTTCTCGGACGTTCACAGTTATATAATATTAAAACACTAAATATGCAACTAAATAATATCTGAATTTAAACAGTACAATACGGCAAGGTATACTTGCCTGGAAGCCAGACAAAGATTTGAACACGAACTCGCCAAGGGAGTAGCAGCGCAGCAATGGAAACTGGAGCTGATATCCCCGGATGCTGTCACAAATATCACCAACAGTCCCAGAATGAGTGAGATACTCAGAAAAGCATATCCATACGTCCAATTTGGACACAGGGGCAAAAATATAGTTTTTGGTCAACACGGGGTCCACATGTAGGCCCATCTTGCACCGAAAAATATGCCAGATACAAAGTTCTCCAAATTTGTCATACTTAGTGTCTACAAGTCCAGAACGATGATACGAACCCAACAGAATATTCAGAATTAGATTTCGATGAGCCGATCACGAAATCGCCCATCATATGGAACCGTGGGGCCCACGATACAACGTTTCGTCAACGTTCTCAGAATCGAACCAAACTTGGGTCATAGGATCAGCGTAATGCTGCGAATTCGATGGTGCAAGTTTCGTTATGAAACGAAAGCCACACATAAAATTTGGATGAGTGTCAGAACATGTCGATACTGTGCTTTTCTACGGATATGCGTTAATTTCGGTGTGCATGCACATCCAAATCAAGTTCCGCAAAAGCCCACACGTCCATGTTGATGATACGTGCCTTTCAGTGCAGTCGCTATGCGACGAGGTTGCCCGGATTGACGGGACCAACGCCGTATCAAAAAATTTCAATATTTTGCAAAATAAATTTTTTTTTACGATTTGGAACTCAAATAACTATCTATAGAAATCAAACAAAATTATTTTAATTGAATACATAGTATGAAGGTCATATAGTGAACACACCTGCGAAGATGGCTCACAAAATGGTCGAGAGACAGAGGTGTAATTGCGCCATGAAGGGGGTTGGTCGAGGCTCAGTTCTGCTAATTGAAGAAGAAGAAGAATAGTAGCTGCAACAGCGTTCGCAGTTGTTGCGACGATTTAGAGGAGGAGAAGGGGAGGGGGAAGCCCTGGGGGTGTCGCCGGTCGTCGAGGGTGCTCGACGATCATCGGGGGAGGGTACTCGGCGGTCTGCTTTGGCCAAATACGGCAGTAGTAGGCACCACAACAGTAGTCGTTGCCGCAGCGGTGTCACGCGACGATGATGGTGGTGGGGATGACGACGGGGGCGGTGCTGGTGGTTGCATAGGTGAGGGTGGTAGTGGTCGTGGAGGCGAGGGTTGCATTGGGGATGGTGATAATGGTGGCGGTGGCTCGGGTCTCCAACATGATGGTGGAATGGTGGAGACAGTGGTCGTAGTGTAGATGGCGGCAGGATGGTCGGGGAAGGAAGTCGGAGAGGAGGAAGGTGGGTGGTGGTTGTGGTAGAGCTGGCCGAGGGTGTTGAGGATGATGGCGGGTGAGGTCGAGGGAGGACGGGGTGGTCGTGATGGTGCAAGGGTGGCGATGGTGATGGTGATATTTTGAAGTCGGAGGGGAGACTGGTGGCGAGTGGCGGTGGTGATTGCAGGGGGCCGAGGAGAACGGGGGCGGTGGTTCTCAGGCTGCTCGGGGTAGGGGCTGTCGACGGTGGATGGCCGGTGATTCGGCGGTGAAGTCGGAGGAAGGAAGAGGGTGATGGTGATGATGTTTGTAATTAGTTTAAAGTTAGGTTTCGGTTCTTGAAGGAGGATGGTGATAATGATGTAGAAAATAATGGGGAGAAAAAGTTTTGCATAAGGAAAGAGAAGAGGGGGTGCTAGCCTAGGGATTTGGGCCGGCCATGTGATCCTTGGGATGGGGTTGGAGGCTACATGAAGGAAATTGGAGGGTGGAGATGGTGTTGGGTTAAATGGAGGGTGGAGATGGCTTGAGGGGAAAGTTTTGGGTGTTGTGCACTAAAAAAATAGGAAAAATATAATGTAGAACCGGTCTAAGAGAGGGGGAGGGTTTCTTCATGACTAGGGTCCAATGAGGGGTGGACACCTCATTGCATATTTGCATAAAAGTCCCTTAATAATTAGGAATTTGCACAATTAAAGGAATTTGGGATTGGATGAGGCAAAATACCATATTTGGTGTGCTGTAGTGGGCTAAAATGGTATGTGGTGTTTAGTATGAATCTTGAGGGTGTGAGTGGGGGTTTGGGTTGGTGTTGGGTCTAGTTTTTGGGTGAGGTTGGGTCCTTACACCAATTTAATTAAAACTAGTGTAATAGGTGCTCTTTAATTAATTAAAAATACATAGTATTAAAATTGGGTGGGACACAAGTGTTATAGACGTAGTAGACTCAGAATATAATATTATTATTAATTATGTTGTACAAAATGGGTCAAGGTTTTGTCTCCAATTTCGATTGGAACAGACAAAGATGCAAAGTTGGATGTATATGGATTTAAGAACGGACATTTGTAACAAATATTGTGTGACTAAAATAAAGCATAAGGGGGGGTATTTATGAGTTATACAAGGGTCAGAATGGAAGGCTGGCACATCTAGAAAAAGTATGTGAAATTTGTTTGAAGGCAAATGCTAGTGTAGCTCTCCAAATATCGAAACAACGGTAAGGTGCACAAAGTGATACAAATATTGCATAATAAATCTAAAATACTGTGTTTTAATTCTAATTGGATTCAAACTAACCCTAGTCTCTCTATCTAAGCCAGGTAGACCTAAATTTGGTCGAGGGGGTTTATAATCTATCCAACTTATAAGAATTTTGTCCTCAAAATTAAAATAAACACATAATAAGCTATAAATTATCAAGCAATGCTACGGACATACCTAGGACCGATGGAGCTGGCCTTTGTACTATCTGCTGGGCTCTATTGACATACTGGGAACACTCCTGAGTCTGACGTTGGTTCGATCCGCACTTTAAACACTGTCCTAACCTTCTTCTGCAACTTGGACGGTTAATATCTCAATATTCTTTCCTAGGTATAACGTCATCATCCTATAGTATCCACAATAGAATCATGCAACATAACTTCTTATAATCAGTCCTAGCAGCAACAAGTCTAATCAGTCAGTCATACCTAGTCTAGAATCTTAACTCAAACAATTCCCAGGAGAAGTATACGTAATAAAATACAACATAAGTCTCTACTCAATTACATAGTAATAAGGATATATAGAAATTATGCAATAATTATCTATTCCATTATTCTAAATACCCTAGAATAAAATGCAACCAATAATAATGATAATATAAATCCTAAACTCTAAAAATCCATCGGCTAAGGTAATTTGAAAACATGTTCCCATATAACTACCTACTACTAAGGATTAGGTTCAGCAAGCTCATGTCCTATTAGTCAAAAGTCTAAATCTATATCCCTAAGTAGTTTATGTGTAATCCACAATATTCAGCTACCATTCCCGTCAGACTTCTATCTCTCATTTACACTCCATACTCACGTGTCAATATATAATCCTCTACCAATTGACCAATGAGTCAGTGTGTGATCTAAACCTGTATTTCGTTCCTTGAAAGAAGACCTCCGTAGACTGTCCAACTTTTTGAAAGGTAAAAAGTGAGCAATCTTGGTGGGTCGATCCACGATCACCCATACCGCGTTGCGACTACTGGGAATCCTCGGATAGCCTGTAACGAAGTCCATAGTGAAGTGCTCCTATTTTTACTCAGGTATCGGGAGTGGATTTAAGTAAACCTGCAGACCTCTGATGCTCAGTCTTGACCTGCTGACACACCAGGCACTTCGCCACAAAGTGGGCTATCTTCCTCTTTATTTTATGCCACCATTAGTACTGCCTTAAGACTCTATACATCTTTGTGCCTCCTGGATGAATAGGGTATGCTGAACTGTGTGCCTCCGATATCAGCTTCTGACAAAATTCTCCATTCGGAACATAGAGACGATCTCCATATCTCAAAGTCCCGTCCTCGTGTATGCGCAATCCTGTCTGCATCCCGGCCTCTGTCCTCTGTTGAAGCCTCTGGAATCTGGCATCTGTTGGCAAGGAAGCCTTGATCCTCTCAACCAATGTCGATTACACCTGAAAACTCGACAACTGGCCGTCTGCTCCGGACATAATGACCTCTATACCCAACTGCTCTAGATCTCTCAACAGGTGTTGTTGGGTAGTCAAAAAGAATGCCCTGGGCCTCCTGCTTAATGCGTCAGCTATCACATTGGCCTTTCTCTGATGGTACTATAGCTCAGTCTCAAAGTCTGTCATCACCTCAAGCCAACGTATTTGTCTCCAGTTCAGGTACTTCTCTAATTTTTTAAAAGAAACTCGAGGTCAGGTACTTGTCGCGAATCTTATCTTGTTCCCACTCTACCTTTTTTTACCTCGAACCTGAGGTTTCTCCTAATTTACTCCATGCGTAGCCTTCATCCAAACTATATGGGTACCATCTTATTTATAACTGGCCATCTATTATAGGTAGTTCACGATATCCAACTCAAGGCTATAACATCTTTCGATACTCTTATCCTTTAATCTAATAGCTCTATTCCAGATACTAGCTTAACTAATCGATTTATCAATGGGGAAAACACCAGCCTAATAGGCACTGACAACCAAAATAAGTCTAGTACATCTAATCTAATTTGAAAGCTATATTGTAGTACTCGAGTTATCTCATCAACCAAATGCTGGGTCTAGCAATCTACCTATCTGTTTTAGCTTAGTCGTAATCATTATTATCTAAAGGGTGGAAGAATTTCTAGGTCTGATATTGTAAGTCAGAAGGTTACTAGGGGTTAACTACTATGGTTTGCTACCTAAAGTGCTATTTCATACCCTATTTTTATTAGTACCCGATAATCTTCTTCTAGATGTGAGTCTAAAATTCTGTCTTGTCAAGTTCATAATGTCGTTCCTTGTATCATTGCTATAAGACTACAACTAGTTCCTTATATTATTATCATGGGGCTACAACTAACCCTAGTATCTAGCTATGTCTTCCCCAAATTATTCTAGAGCCTTAGAATCAAACAATCCTTCTAGCTTCTAATGCTTACAATTCATGGCTACCTTAAGTAAGGGTAGGGTCTAGTTTTAGGTCTCTACTTCAGTGTCTAGTTCTTATGACAACAACCTATACTAACTCTAGTAACAATAAAGAACTTATCAACCTTCTCTACCACGGTTAACGATCTACTCAAACATCCTATCAAATATGCCTTCTTCGTCTTGACGAGAATCTGCTCTTGGAGGAAATCACCGTGCACGAGCATCCATCTTTTTGAAATAAGGAAGATGAGAAACAATAATAACAATGTCGACGGTAAATGAACGAATATAGTAATGAAGTCCAAAGGTAACAATCAAATACAAGAGGAGTTTTAAAATCAGTTGTGGATTGAGATCTTGTTCAACATTAACCCTAAGCTGCAGGCTCGTTCGGTACAGTAACGTAATCGAAACGATATGCTCTGACCTGCATGGGCTACCACTAAAACTATATCATGCCCCAGTCCCAAAATACGTGGGACCAGACACGTGGCAATGGCTAGCTGGTACGACTCCGTAGGACTTTTTAATTTAATGGACCCGACGAAACGCACTTACGCTGTCCATGGTCAAGTGATCCAATTAATAATCTATTTCTAACATGCAACAACTAAAACTAAATCTCAATCCATGGTAAATAATCTCAAGAAAGAACGATACGCATCATCAGTCTGCAGCCCAATAATACATCCATTCGAATAGACCAAAATAGTAACATCGGTCTATAAACACTAGGCTATAAAAGAAGAATTAAAAATGAAAAGTAGTACATGACTGTAATAGCAGAAAATGTAAAGATACCTGCAACGATGTCCATACTCCCTTAGATCAAGCATCCTGCAAACCGCACAAATAACCTGGAAGAGAACCAGATCCTTAGAGGGATGTAACAAGATACAAAAATATATGCCATAAAGTAAATACTGTGAAAACTCAAGGGTGAACTAACCAACTAAGTGAAATACAATTTGAGGACAACTTAGTGCGTATGGGAAGTGTCATATGCTGACGTAATTCACCAATCGCCGTGACTGGCTAGTATATGCCACATATGCCTCCATAACAAGGCACTCTGAAATATAATAACGTCCAGCTCCGAAGAGCATGGCATCTATACATGTAATGTCCATCATTCCGGAGAACATGGAATCTGCATAGTATAATGTCCATATCGCTTCGTAGAACATAAAATCTGAATAGTATAACGTCCATATCGTTCGTCGAACGTGGAATCTGAAAAAAGGAAGTGGGTTTCCCATATGCCTACTAGTCCTCCTTCCCGCCCAATGCCAATGTACAAGTCTCAAGTATGATGTGTACATCTTAAAACTATAATGTAAGTCCCTAAAAAAATATACAACTAAGCTAAATATCATCACACGTGCTGCTCACATTGATGGGCAATCAAGCATGAAGCACGCGTCCCTACATGAACTCACTCTGTGATGTACAATGATACGTTTCAAGGCCTGGGGAGTCATATTGATAACTCCACAACTTTAGGTGGGTCCACTAGACACTAGGTTAGACACAAGTCCTAACGTCAACGCCTTCGTTGACTGCACCCGAGTCTTTCTCGGATGCGCACAGTTATATAATATTAAAATACTAAATATGTAACTAAATAATATCTGAATTTAAACAGTACAACAAGATAAGGTATACTTGCCTGGAAGCCAGGCGAAGATTCGAACACGAACTTGCCATGGGAGTAGCAGCGCAGCAATGGAAACTAGAGCTGATATCCCCGGATGCTGTCACAAATATCACCAACAGTCCCAGAATGAGTGAGATACTCAGAAAAACATATACATACCTTTAATTTGGACACATGGGCAAAAATGCTATTTTTGGTCAAAACGGGGTCCACGCGTGGGCCCGTCTTGTACCGAAAAATATGCCAGAGACAGAGTTCTCCAAATTCGTGAAACTTAGTGTCTACGAGTCCAGAAAGATGATACGAACCCGACCAAATATCCAGAACTGGATTTCGATGAGTCGATCACGAAATCGCCCGTCATATGGAACCGTGGGGCCCACAAAACGACATTTCGTCAACGTTCTCAGAATTGAACCAAACTTGGGTCACAGGACAAGCGTAATGCTACGAATCCGATGACGCAAGTTTCATTATGAAACGACAGACACAGACGAAATTTGGACGAGTGTCAGAATAGGCCGATACAATACTTTTCTACGGATACGCGTTGATTCCGGTGCGCACGCACATCCAAACCAAGTTCCGTAAAATCCCACATGTCCACGTTGACGATACACGCCTTTCGGTGTAGTCTCTATGCAACGAGGTTGCCCGGATTGATGGGAACAATGCCGTATAAGAAAATTTCAATATTTTACAAAACAATTTTTTTTTACAATTTGGAACTCAAATAACTATCTATAGAAATCAAACAAAATTATTCTAATTGAACACATAGTATGAGGGTCATATAGTGAACACACCTGCGAAGATGGATCACAAAATGGTCAAGATAGGGAGGTATAATTGCGTCGTAAAAGGGGTTGGTCGAGGCTCGGTTCTGCTAATTGAAGAAGAAGAAGAATAGTACTGGCAGCAGCGTTCGCAGTTGTCGCGACGGTTTGGAGGAGAAGAAGGGGAGGGGCAAGCCCTGGGGGTGTCGTCGGTCGTCGGGGGTGCTCAGCAGTCGTCGGGGGAGGGTGCTCGACGGTCTGCTCCTGCCAAACACGACAGCAGTAGGCATAACACAGCAGCAGTAGGCACCGCAACAGCAGTCGTTGCCATAGTGGTGGCACGCGACGATGATGGTGGTGGGGATGACGACAGGGGCAGTGGTGGTGGTCGTGGAGGCGAGGGTGGCATTGGGGATGGTGATAATGGTGGCGGTGGCTCGGGTCTCCGGCATGATGGTGGAATGGTGGAGACGGTGGTCACAGTGTAGATGGCGGCGGGATGGTCGAGAATGGAAGTCGGGGAGGAGAAAGGTGGGTGGTGGTTGCGGTGGAGCTAGCCGAGGGTGGTGAGGATGATGGCGGGAGAGGTCGAGGGCGGACGGGGTGTTGCTGGAGGTGGTCGTGATGGTGCAAGGGTGGCGATGGTGATGGTGATGTTGTGAAGTCGGAGGGGAGACTGGTGGTGAGTGGCGGTGGTGATTGCAGGGGGCGGAGGAGAACGGGGACAGTGGTGCTCAGGCTGCTCGGGGTCGGGGGCTGTCGGCAGTGGATGGCCGGGGATCCGGCGGTGAAATCGGAGGAAGGAAGAGGGTGATGGTGATGATGTTTGTAATTAGTTTAAGGTTAGGTTTCGGTTCTTGAAGGAGGATGGTGATGATGATATAGAAAATAATAGGAAGAAAAAGTTTTGCATAAGGAGAGAGAAGAGGGGGTGCTAGCCTAGGGATTAGGGCCGGCCATGTGATCCTTGGGATGGGGTTGGAGGCTACATAAAGGAAATTGGAGGGTAGAGATGGTGTTGGGTTGAATGGAGGGTGGAGATGGCTTGAGGGAAAAGTTTTGGGTGTTGTGTACTAAAAAAATGGGAAAAATATAATATAGAACCGGTCAAAGAGAGGGGGAGGGTTTCTTCATGACTAGGGTCCAATGAGGGGTGGACATCTCATTGCATATTTGCATAAAAGTCCCTTAATAATTAGGAAATTGTACAATTAAGGGAATTTGGGATTGGATTAGGCAAAACATCATATTTGGTGTGCTGTAGTGGGCTAAAATGGTGTATGGTATTTAGTATGAACCTTGAGGGCGTGAGTGGGGGTTTGGGTTGGAGTTGGGTCTAGTTTTTGGGTGAGGTTGGGTCCTTACATCAATTTAATTAAAATTAGTGTAATTGGTGCTCTTTAATTAATTCGAAATACATTGGGTTAAAATTGGGTGGGACACAAGTATCTTGGACGTAGTAGACTCAGAATAGAATATTGTCATTAATTGGGTCATACAAAATGGGTCGAGGTTGTGTCTCTAATTTTGATTGGAACGGACAAAGATGCAAATTTAGATTTATATGAATTTAAGAACCGACGTTTGTAACGAATATTGTGCGACTAAAATAAAGCATAAGGGGGGTATTTATAATTTACACAGAGTCAGAATGGAAGGCTAGCACGTCTAGAATAAATGTGTAAAATTTTTTTGAAGGCAAATGCTACTGTAGCGCTCCAAATATCGAAGCAACGGTAAGGTGCACGAAGTGATACAAATATTGTACAATAAATCTAAAACATTGTGTTCTAATTCTAATTGGATTCAAACTAACCCTAGTCTCTCTATCTAAGCCAGGTAGACCTAAATTTGGTCGAGGGAATTTACAAACAGAATACAAAGTAGTTGTCCCAATGAAAATCCTATGTTCTTTGCAGAACGATGCTATAGACCTATACTCTCTACCTCAATCACTTCTGAGTCTCTTAACTTGTTGCCTTGTTTGATGTTTAGCCTCATCCCTGAACACTTTGAACTTATCGAATACTTCATCTTTTGACTTAAGCAAATAGATGAACGCGTACTTTGAGTAGTCGTCAATGAATGTAATAAAATCTTTCATCTTGGCCTTTGTGGATAACTATTTGAAGTTACAGATATCTGAGTGCACCAACTCTAGAATATCCGTACTTCGATTAACCTGCCTGAATGGTTTTCTTATGATCTTTGTCCACACACAAACCTCACACTTATCTACCTCCTTACCCCCAAATTTGGAGATAAGCTCTAGACTAGACATTTTGTTTATTCTTTTACAGTGAACATGTCCTAGTCTACTATGCCACAACCTAAGATAATTACCAGAAGAAGAAACTAATTTTATCATTTTAGTAAGAGTTATAAGTTGAACTTTGAACATCCATTCGGTACAAAATACTTTTCTAAAGTAAGTTCCTTTGTAAGACATCACCAACTGTCCAACATTAATTTCCATCCACAAGCCCGCATTGCAAAGCAGACTATATGAGACTTGGTTCTTGAGAATCACTGATACATACTTTACATTCTGAAATATAAATGACTTTTCCAAAGTCAGATACAGTACCACTATCCCTTATAGTTCATCTTGTGTCTGGTTTGCCACCATAACCTTCTTAGATGTAGGCTTGTATGTGGTAAACAACTCTCTCTTTGAGCAAACATGGCAAGATGCGCCAATGTCCACTCACCAGTTAATGTCGACACAAGCCGTAATAACATGCACAATCATAGAAACTTTGGTAGGCTCACCTTGCTCTATCTATTTGGGCTTGGATCTGCACTCTTTCCGGTAGTATCCCTTCTTGCCACAGTTAAAGTAAGTCACATCTGACTTAGGCTTGGCTTTAATGAAGCCGACTTCACCTTCAGATGGTTGAAGTCCTTCTTCTTATTATGAGAAGTCTTTTACTTCCCCTTGGAGTCACCAACATGCACAAAGTTGGCCTTTGCCAATTGCTTGGATAGTGTGTTTACTTTATTTTGAGCCCTCAATTCATCTTCAACATGGATGTTGTGCAGTATCTGAATAAGGCTCACTTCCATCTTCTTTCGGTACATGTCCGAGAAAAAAGTTGCTCTATCCAGGTGGAAGCTTGGCCATAATACCTTCCACGATGAAGGCATCGACCATGGGCATGCAATCATCCTCAAGATTTTAACGAAGCTTGAGAAATTCCTTGACTTGAGGCAACATTGCCTTATCGTTCTCAAATTATTGCTTCCAGACATCTTCGGTCATATAGATCTTTTTGCGGTTTACATCCGACTTGTAATGCTTTTCCAGTGACTCCTAGACGACCTTAGCATGGTCCATTTTTCTATATGACTCTGCTAGAGAATCTTCTATGGAGTTCAGAATCAGCACCTTGCAGAGGCTGTTGTCTCTTCTCCACTTTTTCTGTTTAGCAGTTGCATTAGCAATCGCCCGTACAATAGCATCATCACCCTCCGGAATAATAGGGTCATGATCTGTCAATACGTAGTCCATGCTTACGAGTTGAATATTAAGGGTGACATTTTCTCTCAAACGTTTTAATGCTCCCCGTCAAACTTCTCAAGTTTATTAAAACTTGTGTCGATAAGGTTTGCACGGGTGTTCTTCATCTTTTTTTCAGATCTTGCTTTGAGATTGTTAGTCTCAGAGCTTAATTAAAAGATAAAAGAATGGGCCAGAAACAGAGCTTCAACCAAACTTTATAGTATACCCTCTGTTTAACCATAAATTTATAGTCGAGACACAGAGGCTTCAGCAAACAAGTTTGTCCTTTGAAGAACTCGATTCCAAA
This sequence comes from Iris macrosiphon, assembly GCA_036927795.1. Lineage (NCBI taxonomy): Eukaryota > Viridiplantae > Streptophyta > Magnoliopsida > Asparagales > Iridaceae > Iris > Iris macrosiphon. The sequence continues at coordinate 69,231,063 of JAYESA010000002.1, read as the reverse complement.
AAATCACAATAATCTTGTTATCTTTTATTACAACTTCCTGAAGACAGATCTTCTTTGTAATCGCAGTTTCATAGAGACTAAATCGACCACAATGAGAGAGAGGAGAAAAGAGATGGATCTCTTCTTGTTGGGGTGATAAAAATTATCGTTACTCAAAGCAAGATTCGTCCAACACGATCTGCTCTCAGGAACCAGCAAGTTCTTGAAGAACTTCTGGAACGCTCGTATCACTTCCTTCCTGGACTTGCACGAACTCCTGGACTCCAATGGCAGCAGCAGCTAAACCTCTCTTCGTAACTCTCATTTTTGAAGTAAGTCCTCCAATGGGCTATGAAGAGTATTTATAGAGAAATCTGGCCGCCTACTGTTATATAAAAGATTGGAACAAATTTAATTCATATTCACAAAAAAATGGATATGAATTAAAGATATAATCTTTCCATGAGAGATCATATCTCACAACTCATTGTCAGCGCAGCAGCATAGCAGCATAACAACGTAGCGACCTAGCATGTAGTAGCACAACAGCACAACGGCCCGGCAGCACAATGGCCCGGCAGCACAACGGGCCAGTAGCACAACGGCCCAGCAGCACAACGGCTTAGTGGCGCTACTTTTATAAAATGAGCGCCCGAGCGCAACTAATGCGTACAAGCGTCATGCGTCAATGGTGACGTGCTAAGTGCAAAGTGTGCCAACAAAGTGCCACTTTATGTCCTTGAGCCCGAGCTCGAGTCCGAGTCCTAGTCCCTAAGCCATTTTGGTGCTTATCTCCTAAGAAATTTTTTCTAAGAGAGTTATAGAAGCATGAAAAATCTTAAAAGTGCCTATGCGCCTCAGCCCTCATACGTCGAAGAAACTAAAGTGCATGCGTAAAAACTCAAGTGGTGCATGGCTAGTTAGATGCATAATGTCACATCAGTCAAGTCAGAGCATTTTTGACTCTGACAATAATGATGCTCTAAAATGCCTCGATTCTGAGGCTGACAGTTGGTGACAGAGCGTCAGTCACCGCCATAATTATCTTTGTCATTTTGTAATCGTACAACATCATGTATATGAGAGACAAAGTTTTATGCATCTCTGGTCCCATGCATGTCATGACCCGCACCCGGAATAAGAGCACGAGTAGTGATCAACGCCCAACCTACGCTGCAGCATCGGCGGTAGAACGTTGTCTGGGTCATCCACACTATCTAACATCTTATACAATATATATATATATATATATATATATATATATATATATATATATATGGTACCTGTCAATATTATCTCAACTCCCAACGGAGGAACAATATGGTATATGATAATGAAAATAATACTTAATCACAAAATAAAACTAAAGGAGGATGAAAGCACGATATTGAATAAAAGAGAGGAAATAAGAGTCACAATACATCCACAAGTTCAAAATTATAAGTCTAGACATAGTGATGAGAACATAAAATATCATATTTTTATTCCTTAATGTATACTCCTTTATGCTCATTTAATGTCTAAAGATACTCATTATTTTTATATTTTGATCTAGGATACAATTGGAGTCACTAAAAGCAAAATGGAGCTAATTATCAATTCTGGACAGTTCTGACACCTTGTAGAAAAATGGTCATAACTTGCTCATCCGAAGTCCAATTGAGCTGATCCAAATTGATTCGGAAAGCTAAGTGATAGAGACACAATTTTACTGTTTTGATTTTCCCGAGATTCTGGCTACATCATGGACCAATTCACGCTTGAAGTTGAGACAACTATGCTGTGCACAAAAAGTGGAGTTGATATAACCATTTCCCAACTTATTCAAAGATTTTATTTTATTGTTGGGTTGTTGTAACTCTTAGAGGATTTTTGGGAAGATATTATGATCTTCAAACACTTATTTAGAGTGTATAAAAGGGGTAGAGATCAAGAGGAAAAAGGAGAACAACACACAACTCTTCTTCCTCTTCTCCAATATTCTTTTGAAGTTTTCTTAAACATGCGGAGCTAAAAGTCTTGTTGGTCGAAGAAAACGGAAGCCTCGGAATGAATAAAAACTTGTGAGATCTAATTTGTGTTTATATTTTTGATTTGTGCTTTAAGTATCGAATATTTTCTTATGCATATTTTTATGATTATCTTGTTTAATGACTAGGATGCATACTAGTTTATTATTCATGACAATCTAATGCTAAATTAGATATCGAATCCGTAATTTTTCGATCCCTCTAATTTGTGAAGCAACCAAGATTTAATGAACTGCTTTGTTTTATTAGATCTTAGGAGGAAAACTTTTGAAAAAAAATTAAATGCAACTGCGTGTGCTTGTGTTGTTTTGCTTCATCGATCTCATCGAGTTTAATACGCTACTAGATTAAACCTTTAGCGCTTGTCTGGGGTTATTTAGTAGTTAAGGTTAATTAGATCGCTTGTTTTTAATTAATTGTGGCTAAAGGAGATAGGAAAATAATTCCAACGATGAATATTCAAAGTATGAATTAATATATACTTGCATCGATGATCAGTTTTAAGATTCCAATGGTGGATGTTGACTGAGACCAACATTTATTTCTTTGATTGTTTTAATACTTTAATTGTTTTTAGCTCTTCTTAATTTTCTTTGATCCAAAACTCTCCCCCCATCTTATTTCACATAGCATAAAGATCAAACTAATTACTCTCCGTGGGAACGATCCTTACTCTCACTACTACATATTATTTCAAGAGTAAAGGTTTTATTTTTGGGTGCCTACGACAGCACGCCAAATTTTGGCGCCATTGCCGGGGAGTAATTTTAGTTGATTTTTGTGCTTTTTGTGATCTTTATTTCTTTATCGTGATCAAATAATTTTTTGTCTATTGAAAAAAAAATTCGGTAACAGAATATGGTGGCCAATTCTCAACTATTTGGCACTTGGCTAGATCTTCCATCTAGGCTTGCTGATGAGGTAAATATTTCTTCCCTAGAACAACAAATTTCTTGTTTAACTTCTCTTGTTCGTCAGATGGTTGTAGGTAACATGAAAACAACAAAGGCTTGTGGAATTTGTCTAGTATCAGGGCATCCAACTGATATGTGTCCAACTCTTCAAGATGAGCCCAATGAACAAGTGAATGCGGCATGTGGTTTTCTTGGACTACCACAAATGAAGTATGATCCCTATTCAGACACGTACAACCTAGGATGGAGAGATCATTCCAATTTTACCTATGAGAGTCCACAATTAAATCAGCTCACAACTCAAAATTGCCCAAGTTACCAGCAATACAAGCAACAATACCTACAATCGAGCCAAACTTCTGATTCTGGTATGTCTTTAGAAGATATTATTAAGTCTATTGCCATTAATAACTTACAATTTCAACAGGAGACGAGGGCTAGTATCGAAAGTTTGAACAATCAAATGAGTCAAATGACAAC